>BSBK01012737.1:0-60000 GCA_027943335.1 Chamaecyparis obtusa
AAGACTAAGTGTCTTTTTATGTATAACAATAGCAGTGTTGTGAACTTACCCTGTTCTTTGAGGGAAAAGGGGACGAGTGTCATCTGAAGGATAAAAACCATTTGGAATTAAGAGACTAGTGATGGTGGTGAAGGGAAAATGGTTTTTGAAGTTCTGTGTTTTAGGTTTCTTTATCTTCTCTGTATTTTCTTTACTGAAATCAGTCCTATATAAAACTCAATATAAAACTTTGAACTCAGTCCTGAATCTTTACTGAAATTGAAACTCTAATCTCTCAACAGAATATCTTGGAAGACGAGGACTAAAGACCAAGTAGAGAATACCTGCAATAATCAATAATGTCATAGCAATCAAGAAAATTGAGCCCAAAAACCAGGCCAAGCAGCAACAGAAAGAACTGCCTCTGTGTGTGGTATTTTTCTTGCCAATTGGGGAAAAAGAATTGTGTTTAATGTTTGTAGTGGATTTTTTCCTTCCAAGTAAGGTGAAAACAAAGGAAAAGAATTGTATTGTTTTAAATCTTCAATCTTAATAGAGCTATAGAGCTTAAGTCAGGTGTTTAATGTTCACAATGGTTTTTTTCTTGTAGATAATGTAAAAAGAAATGTATTTCTTTATCTTAAGTTCAAAGAGAGTCGTACAGACCATAGGTGTTTAATGTTAGTAGTGGGTTTTTTTTTTGAGGTAAGGCGAAAATATGGGAAAAAGAATTGTGTTTCTTCAGCTTACACACTAATAAAGCCACAAAGGTTGCAAATGTTTTAGTACTCCAAGTGTTAATCTAAGAGGACCATATCCCTAGTGTTGAAGTCAATTTTTTTTAAATTTAAATAAATTGTTGAAATTAGATTGATTTTCATAAATGTAACAACTAAAACATATTTTTAATCTTAATAAATAAATAAAATAATTTTAGGAAGGGGTCATTCTTAAAAGCTTTTGTCTTTTGCAATGTGTGTGTCTTAACATTGAAAGTGTTATTAGAATCACAATATTCACTACATATAATTCACATTCTAATATGAATAATAATATATAGTATTAAAAAATCACAAGACAATTGACTAACACTCTTTTTATCAAGAAAAGTCATGAACTATTTTTGTATGGAGTATTTTTTAAAATTATATGCATCTCAAAATTTCTTTTACATGTGTATTTGAACCTTTGCATACTTATACTTTGAATTTACATTACAATGTTAAATTAGTTTGATTTTAGTGTAATTCAAATTTGGTATGTCTAAATATTATAAATATGTCAAATTGTGCTTCATATTTAGTATTTGTTACTTTACAATTAAATTTTACTTTAGAAAAATGTTTTCACTTTATCCACTAACACTCCTTTTATTAAGAAAAATCATGAACTATTTTTGTATGGAGTATTTTTTAAAATTATATGCATCTCAAAATTTCCTTTACATGTGTATTTGAACTTTTGCATACTTATACTTTGAATTTACATTACAATGTTAAATTAGTTTGATGTTAGCGTACTTCAAATTTGGTATGTCTAAATATTATAAATATGTCAAATTGTGCTTCTTATTTAGTATTTGTTACTTTACAATTAAATTTTACTTTAGAAAAATATTTTCACTTTTTGTTTGCAAAATGTATGTATTTTACTAACATTTAATTTTACTAACATTTAGATCATGTGTGTGTTTTAGCTAGATTGTGTTAATTGTGCTTCATATTTAGACTTGTTTACTTTAGAATTTTTTGAACAAACATTGACATTCACTTTTTGTGCTTTAATTAACTTTGATACATGCCTACAATTTTAATAATTTATTGAGTTTACTTTGTGTGAAGTGTGCATAAAGTGTATTTTTTTACTATACACTAACTTTATAATTAACTTTGAACTTTTGCATGCTTGAACTTTGTCAATGCATGAGTGAAATTTAATTTATGTGTGTCAATTATTTATTTTTTGTGTTTGAACTTTACATATGATTTTAGTGCTTTACATTTAGTTTTATGTCATGTTTGTTCTAAACTAAGTCAAACATCACCATAATTTGTGCAATAATCATACAATGAGCAAGGAGGAGGGAGGGGGATGGAGAGGGGAGGAGGAGGAGGGAAAGGCATGAGGGAGGGGGGAGGCGTGGCTAAGGGAGGGAGAAGGAGGGAAAGGAGGGAAAGGAGAGAGGGAGGAAAGGAGGGAATAAGGGAGGGAGGAGAGGGAGGGAGAGGGAGGAGAAGGAGGGAGAGGGGAGGGGGAGTGGGAGGGAGAGAGAGAGAGGGAGGGAGGGAGAGAACTAGGGGAAGGGGAAGGGGGAGAGGAGGGAGAGAGGGAGGAGGAGGAGGGAGAGATGGAGAGAGGGTGGAGGAGATGGAGTAGGAGGGAGGGAGGAGAATGAGGGAGGAGAGAGGGTGGGAGGGAGATGGAGTAGGAGGGAGGGAGGGAGAGAGGGAGGGAGGAGAATGAGGGAGGAGGAGGGAGAGATGTTGGGAGGGAGAGGGAGGAGGAGAGAGGGAGAGATGGATGGAGGGAGAGAGGGAAGATAGGGTGAGAGGGAGGAGAAGGAGGGAGCATGAGGATGGAGAGTGAGGGTGAGGGGGGAGCAAAGGGGGAGGGAGGATGAGAGGGAAAGGGAGAGACAGAGGCTAGGGAGGGAGGAGGAGGGAAAGGAAGGACGGAAGGAGGGAGAGAGAAGGAGGTAAGTAGAGGAGGGAGGAGGAGGGAAAGGGGAGGAGGAGAGAGAAGAGAGAAGGGAAACGGGGGAGGGATGAAGAAGGATGGAGAGAGAGGGAGGAGAGGGAGTGAGGAGAGGGAGGAGGGGGAGGGGGAGGAGGGAGGGAGGCTGGGAGGGAGGGAGAGAGAGGAGGGTGGGAGGGAGGAGAAGGAGGGAGAGATGGTGGGAGGGAAAGGGAGGAGAAGGAGGGAGGAGAAGGAGGGAGAGAGGGAGGAGAAGGAGGGAGAGAGGGTGGGAGGGAAGGAGAGGGAGCATGAGGGATGGAGAGAGGGAGGGTGAGGGGGGAAAGGGGGAGGAAGGAGAGGGAAAGGAGAGAGGGTGGGGAGGGAGAGTGAGAGTAAGAGTGAGGGGGAAAAGGGGGAGAGAGGGGAGAGGGAGAGGGGAGAGAGGGAGAGGGGGCAAGAGGGAGGGAGGAGGAGGGAGAGAGGAAGTGGGAGGGATGGAGGGAGAGGGAATGGGAGTGGGAGGGAGGAGAAAGAGGGAGAGAGGGAGAGGGAGGAGGGGAGAGAGGGAGAGAGGTATAGGATGGAGAGAGGGAGAGGGAGCAGGGGGAGGGGAGAGAGGGAGAGAGAGGGAGTGAGTGAGAGGGGGGAGGGAGGCAGAGGGAGTGGGAGGGAGGAGGAGGAGGAGGGAGAGAGGGAGGGAGGATGGGAGAAAGAGGGAGGAAAAATGAGGAGAGAGAGAGAGAGGGAGGATGGGAGTGGGAGCGGGAAGGAGAGGGAGAGGGAGCAGGAGGAGGGAGGGAGATGGAGAAGGAGGGAGAGATAAAGAGGGAGCATGAGGGAGAGAGGGAGAGGGAGAGGGAGGGAGGTGGAGAAGGGAGAGAGGGAGAGGGAGAGGGGGAGGGAGAGGGAGGGAGGAAGAGGGAGAGGGGGAGGGAGAGGGAGGGAGGAAGAGGGAGTGGGAGAGGTAGCATGAGGGAGAGAGGAGAGGGAATAGGAGGGAGAAGGAGGGAGTGGGAGGGGGAGGTAGAGGGAGAGAGGGAGAGGGAGAGAGGGAGGAGAAGGAGGGGAGAGAGGGAGAGGAAGTAGGAGGGAGGGAGGGCAGGGGGATGGAGGGAGGGAGAGGAAGTAGGAGGGAGGGATGGAGAGGGGGATGGAGGGAGGGAGGGCGGGAGGGTGGGAGGGAGGGAAAGGGAGTAGGAGGGAGCACAAGGGAGAGATGGAGATGGAGAACAAAGGAGGGAGGGGGAGTGGGAGGGAGCACAAGGTAGAGACAAAGAGGGAGGGAGGGAAGGGAGGGAGAAGAGAAAAAGGAGGGGAGAGAGTGAGAGATGGAGAGGGGGGAGGGGGAGGGCGAGGGCTAGTGAGAGGGAGGGAGTGGGAGTGGGAGTGGGATGAGGAGGGAGGGAGGGAGGGGAGAGAGAGGAGGGAGGGAGGGGGAGAGAGGGAGGGGAGAGAGAGAAAAAGGAGGGAGAGAGTGAGAGAGGGAAGAGGGGGTAGGGGGAGGGGGAGGGCTAGTGAGAGGGAGGGAGTGGGAGGGAGAGAGGGAGGAAAAGGGGGAGGGAGGGAGGGAAGGGGAGGGAGGGGAGGGAAGGAAAAGGGGGAAGGGGGAAGGAGGGAGAGAGAGGGGAGAGAGGGAGAGAGGGATGGAGTGCAATGGAGTAGGGAAAGGGGAGAGAGAGGGGAAGGGAGCGAAAGTGGGAGAGAGGGAGAGGAAGGGAGAGGGGAAGGGAGGGAGGGAGGGAGTAGGAGAGGGAGGAGAGAGTGAGAGGGAGGGAAAGTGGGAGAGAGGGAGAGAGAGAGAGAGAGGGAGGGATATGGGAGAGAGGGAGGGAGAGAGAGAGAGGGAGGGAGTTAGGGAGGAAGAGGGAGAGGGAGAGAGAGATGGAGGGAGGGAGAGTGAGAGTGAGGGAAAGGGGTAGAGATGGAGAGAGGAGGGGGAGGGAAGGAAAGGGGAAGAAAGAGGAGAGGGAGGGAGACTGAGAGGGAGGATGAGGGAGGGAGAGAGGGAAGAGGGAGAAGGAGAGAGGAGATGAATGGAGAGAGGGAGAGGGAGAGGAAGTGGGAGGGAGAGGGAGCAGTAGGGAGGAGAAGAAGGAGAGAGGGAGAGGGAGCGAGAGGGGAGGGAGGGGAGAGGGAGTAGGAGGGAGGAGAAGGATGGAGGGAGGAAGAGGGAGTTTGAGGGAGAGGGAGAGGGGAGAGGGAGAGGGAGGCTGAGGAGGGAGGGCAGAGAGGGAGGGTGGAGGGAGGGAGGGAGTGGGAGGAGGGAGGGAGGAGTGAGATTGAGAGAGGGAGGAAAAGGAGGGAGAGAGGGAGATGGAGAGTGAGAGTGAGAGGGAAGGGAGAGTGAGAATGAGAGGGAGAGAGGGAGGGGGAGTGAGAGGGAGAGAGGGAGGGGGAGGAGTAGTGGTATGGAGGAGGGGGAGAGGGAGGAGGAGGAGGGAGGGAGAGAGTGGGAGGGAGGGAGGGGGAGGTAGAGGGAGGGTAGAAGAGGGGGGAGGGGATGAGAGCGAGAGGGAGGGAAAAGGGGAGAGAGGGAGAGAGCGAGAGGGGAAGGAGGGAGTGTGAGGGAGAGGGAAAGGAGAGAGGGAGGGGGATATTGATTCCCTTTGATTCTATTGAACAATATGACTAAGGTCAGCAACCTCTAGTTTGAAATGGTTAATGGTGAGAGGTTTAGGAAGCCTAGACCCTCCCTTTTGTGCCTTCAATAAAAAATGTTGAGCGATATCATTCATGTAGACTTGTCTTTTGGTAGAAAAAATAGATTGAGAAGAAGGAATGGTCCATCACTCGTATGGATCCTTCTAAGGAATACCCATTTCAGTTAAAATGTCATCTCTATTTATGTAAACTAAAGGGTTTCCATCTATCTTTTTGATGCATTTTTCTTCCATGTTGTACCTTCTGGTGCATTCCACTACTAGCTCTAGGCATGGAGTCACTGTGGGAAAAGCACCAGCTTCTTCTAGTCCTCTCTAAATTACCTCCTCTATCATAGAACCTAGAATAGAGTTTTTAACCTTGCTCATAATTTCTTCCAGTGCTCCTGACCTTATTAACATATCATCACACTCAGGAAGAGAACTTATTAAAGGAGAAGTACCTCCAAAATTTGGAAGTGGAGGTTTCATGATGACCCAGCACAAATGAAGAGGAACAGAGAAACAAATAAGTTCTAAAGGGTCTTTTAAACTTCACAATACAAACAACATCAATTTGTAACAAGAGCGCCAAGAAGAAATGACTAACTTGTTATTTCACATAGAGCATTAAGATTTGAGAGGAAAAAGATACCCCAGCTCCTTTGTTATCCTTGCCTTCACTAGGAGAAATTTTTTCCATGACAATGAATATAACAACTAAGTATCACCCATTTATTTACCAATTCATCACAACATTGCGGGAGATTTGTCGATCCCCATCTGACCAAGCTCTTTGCTAAAAATATAAAGGGTCCTTCTCAAACAACCTAACTTACTATAAATAGAAAGTATGAAGAAGAAAACCATGGAACCTAATAAAATGCAAAATCTACAACCACTAAGCTTAGGAGAAGGTGAATATCTCATCTACTAACTAGGTCTTTGCAACAAGATGACCCTCTATCCAAACCCATTAGCCTACGAGGGCCACTACTAGGATAATCCTGATAAATTGATGTCTCTAGTTAGGAGGGGACATCATAGTCCACCCTCCCTAAAATTGCTTGTCCTTGAGCAATCTCAACTTCATATGCTGCAATATATCTTCACTCTCCCATGTAGCATCCTCTACCGACAAATCCTTCCACTTAATCAGATATCTCCTGATGACCCATCTCCATAACTATCTCTCCCTAACATCCAAGATGGCCTCAAGTACTAAAACCAATTTCCCCTCATCATCTAGGGGTGGTAGAACTACAGAAAGAACAACATGATGTCCTAACACCTTCTTGAGATACGATACATGACAAACATTATCAACTTTGCTATTTGTCAGTAGCTCTAACTCATAAGCCACCTTACCTACTTGTTTGACAACCTTGAAAGGACCATAGTAACGTGGCTTGAGCTTCTCTGCACCACTCTTCCTAAGAATGGACTGGTGATAAGGCTGTAGCATCAGATACACCATATGGACCCTACCTCAAAAGAGCTCTCCACTCTCTTTTTATCTGCATATTGTTTCTGTTGGTTGTTTTCTTTCTGAATATTCTCCTAAAGGCTCTCATTGACAATCCAAACTGGTGCTGAGAGGGGAGGGGTGAATCAGCACCTCGAAAACTTTTCTCTTTGACTCTAGTGAAGTATACTTATAATTTCAAGCTAAATAGATTCAAGTATAAAATAACATCAACCAATCAATCACACAATGACACCAGATTTATCACGTGGAAACCCAACTTGGCTGAAAACCATGGTGTGAGGAGACCTCACAAATTTTGCACTCTTTTGGAGTACGCCCTATTAGGAGCCTTCCCAATTAAAGGATTACAACACACTGTTAGGTGCGACCTAGTTAAGGGATTTGATACAATAAGGCCGGTTAGTGTCTACCTTGTTATAAGATTTAGAACACCTGAGAAGATGTCACCTGGTTAAGGGATTTGATACAAGGGATCTGTTAGAGTCCACCCAAATACTAGGATTTAACTATTGTAATTGTTAGAAAACAATAGAAATATTGACCTTTAACAAATGGCTTTGCATAGCCTGATAAGATCTCTATTTGTGCTTAACTAAGAAGCATCACAGGTCACTACTGGTGGGTTCTCCTTTACTGTTGTGCTTCTATGCACACTCTTCTTTCTCTTCTTCTCTTTTCAATTCATCCTAGCTTCTTCACCATATAGGTTCACTCTTTTCTTTGGTAGAATGAAGGCAACCTGTATTCCTGTATTCGAAACAGACAAAAGAATATATAGAGTTATTTCCCTAATTGGGCCTCTCATGTATGACCTAATTACATATCCCTTTCAGATACATCACTCGGTGGAGTATTAGTTCATAGAGGAAACATCTGATGCATGCTCTAGCTTTTTCTGCTTTATGAAGAAAAACAATAGATGTGTACCATCTTTCCTTCATAAAATATAACTCCTTGTTTTAAAGTAATAGACTTTGGCTTCAAAACCTGTAAACACACCTCAAACCAATCACCATGTTAACTCAAAGTCTTCCGGATTTAGTGTAGTAAATCTTGGTTGCATTAGATTTCAATCAAAGTGTAGGGTTAAACAGATAGTTGACTACGACTTCACCAGTTTATCTTCTCATAACGAAGCCTTGACTAGATTAGTTAAGATCCTAGTGTAGTGAACAGGTAAGAGCATTGACCTGCCACTTTTCCTTTATCTATTTACCGGTTCCCCCTTTCCCTTAGTTGCGTAGTTGACACCGGCTGTCTCCATTCCTTGGTTGAATCATTTACTCGGTAGTTGATGCACTTTGCTTAGGGACCGGTTGCTCTTGAAGATCAAATATAGTCTTTTCTTTCTTGCAAAGTGTCACCGGTTGTCAAACCATTTTCTGTACATATAGATCCACTACTGGTGTTCTCCTTAGATCCTTAGACCTTCATTTGAGATGTTAATACACCTCCTTACTCTTTTGCCAATCAATGACAATACTTTATTTGCCATGTATCGGTAGCAGGCTTACCGGTTACCATCTCTTAATACCAACAATCTCCCCCTTTGGCATTGATGGCAAAACCTTAGGCAATCATGTCACCTATCTTATGTGCTTGTACCTCTATATCACTGCTCTAGCCACTACCGATTATCTACCAGTTTATTGCCAAAATCTCCCCCTTTTAGAGAAAAATGCCAAAGGCTAGTTAGAAAGACTACCTTAATTAGATCTTCTCCCCCTTCGAGTAGCAGTCCTTTTCATCAGTCCAGATAAGATGAGGTGGAATCCTCTCTTGAAGCATAATGAACTGATGATCACCTTTGTAGGTTTACTAAAGATTAGCGAGGGGTATCACCCCTAGTTTACCTCTAAGATACTCAAAAGTACTCTTTGGTAATGGCTTTGTGAAGATATCAACAATTTGTTCTTTTGTGAGAACATACTCCAATCTTACCTCTTTGTCTTGTACCAAATCTCACAAGTAATGATACTTGATGGAAATGAGCTTTGTCTTGGAGTGCATGACAGGGTTTTTGAATATTTTTATTGCACTGGTGCTATCACAGTAGATTGCTATCAATTTAGGTATCTATTCTTGGATTCCTTCCAGAAGTTGTTTGATCCAGATTACCTGTGTGCAATTGAATGCAACAGCAACATATTCAGCTTCTGTAGTAGACTTTGAAATGTAGTTCTGCTTCTTACTTGTCCAAGACACAATTCTCCCACTGAGAAAGAATGCACCACCACTTGTGCTCTTTCTATCATCAATATTGCTAGCCCATTCTTCTTCAGTGTAAACTTTTACTTGGAAGCCTCCATTGTGAGGAAACCACAATCCATACTCCTTAGTACCCTTTAGGTATCTGAAGATTCTTTTCACTGCTATCAGATGTGTCTCTTTGGGGTTTGTCGAGAATCTTGCAACTATGCCAATTGCATGTGCAATGTCTGGTCTACTATGTACTTCATACTATAATTTCCCTATCATGGACCGATACAGTATTTCATTCACTTCTTTTGCTTCATCTTCCTTTGATAGCTTGAGATTAGTTATCATTGGAGTTCCAACTGTTTAGATTCTTCAAATCCAAAAGTCTTAAAGAATTTCTTTTATATACTTGGACTGACAGATAAAAATACCTTCTTTTAACTAATGGACCTATAGTCCAATGAAGAATTTAATGGTGCCTATCATAGACATCTCAAATTCTTTCTTCATTTCTTCAGCAAAGGCTTTTCTCATCCTATCATCTCCTCCAAAGATGATGTTATCCACAAAGATCTCAGCAATCAGATTTCCATTTTTTCTAGTCTTGAGATACATGTTGCTGTTGTCCCCAATTCTTGTGAATCCTATGGTCAAGAGGTATGAATGCAACCTCTCATACCAAGCCCTTGGAGCTTGCTTTAGCCCATAGAGAGCTTTTTTTAATTTACAGACCATACCACCTTTTTGTGTAGATGTGAAGCCTTCTAGTTGTTCAATGTAAACTTCCTCCTTGAGTATTCCATTTAGGAATGTAGACTTGACATCCATCTGGTACACCTTGAATTTTTTGTGAGTAGCATAGGCAAGAAGAATTCTCACTCCTTCCAGTCTAGCCACTGGTGCAAAAGTTTCTCCATAGTCTAGTCCAGCTTCCTAGGCATACCCTTTACGGACCAGTCTTGTTGTATTTCTTATGACTTTCCCTTTTTCATTCAGCTTGTTCCTATAGACCCACTTTGTCCCTATGAAATTCTTATCATGTGGTCTAGGCACAAGCACCCATGTATCATTCTTTTCAATTTTCTCAATTTCTTTCTCCATGGCCTTGATCCAACTTTCATCTTCTAGGGCTTCCCTTGTGGATTTGGGCTCTATATAGGAAAACAAAAAGATATTCTCTCTGGCCTTTTTCCTGGTCAAGACATTTGCATGTTTGTCACCAATTATATTGTCCATGGAGTGATATGTGACATATCTTGGGAGAACAGGTCTCTATTCTCAGTCAGGTTCTTCCGGTTGAGCAATCTCTTCATCATGGTTTTGAACATCGTCTTGCTCTTTATCATTAGTGGGTTTGTCAACTTTAGGTATAGCCTCCTGCTCTAGATGTCTGATCATATGCTCTTCTCTTTCATCTTCATTTGTTTCTTCATTGAACTCAAAGAGATTTTCTTCATTGTGACTTTGCAGATTGTTACATTCATTATGACCGGTCTTCATAATTGGTTCTGAATATTCATCAACTTTTACATTGATGCTTTCAATTATTTTTCTTGTTCTCTTGTTCAGACACCGGTAGGCTTTGATTTTGGTATAGTAACACAAGGATATTCCTTCATCACTCTTTTGATCAAACTTCCCATAATACATACCTCTTTTGATGTAACATTTATTGCCAAAAATTCTAAAGTAACCTACACTGGAAGTTTGATTGCACCATAGTTCATAGGGGGTCTTACTAGTTCCCTTTTTGACTTGAACTTAGTTCAGTGTGTAGACATCAGTGCTGATAGCTTCTCTCTAGAAGTGATGAGGAAGATCCTTATGAATCAATAGGGTTCTTACATAGTCAATCAGTGTCCTGTTTCTTCTTTCTGCAACTCCATTTTCCTAAGGAGTCCTAGGTGTAGATAGCTATCTCTTTATGCCATGTTCCTCACAGTAGTGAGTGAACTCTTGAGAGATGTATTCACCTCCTCTATCTGATCTTAGACATTTCAGGCTTTTACCGGTCTCCTCCACTCTAGCCTTGTAGATTTTAAACATGTGAAAAGTCTCTGAATTATCTCTGAGAAAGAGTGTCCACATCATTCTTGAGAAGTCATCTACAAAGAGCATAAAGTACCAGTCTCCATAGTAGCTCTTTGTCTTCATTGGTCCACACAGATCTGTGTGCACAAGATCTAGAACATTTTTAGCAGAGAGATTTACTGCTAAAACTTGTTCTTGTCAGTTTTCCTAACTGACAATCTTTACAAAAAGCTCTAATGGGTTTTCTAATCTCCGGGAGTCATCTAACTGATTTTTTTTTGCTTACTTTGACAATACTGTCAAAGTTTATGTGGTAGAGTCTCTTGTGTCATAACCAACTATTGTCTTCTTTGGATATAAGATAGATTTTTCTTGATTCTCCTTTGACTAAAGCTATAAGACAAGCTCCTTCCCTTGAGTCTAGGTAGAACATATTACCTTTGCTCTGTCTACAGATTGCAACATGAGCTCCAGATTGATTCTTGACTACACAGGAACCTTGTCTGAATTCCAATAGAAATCCTTTGTTGTTCAGTTGTGCAACACTCATTATATTGTACTTGAGTCCTTCAACCCAGTACACATCTTCACAGACAACATTATTGTTGAGTGCAATAGAACCTTTACCTTTGATGGCATGGGGGGCATTATTCCAAAGGTTACTGATCCATTGTCATTGTTCTCCATAAGCTAATAAACTTGTTCTTATCACCAGTCATGTGGTGAGTGCATCTGCTATCCATGATCCAATCATCATGCTGATGAGATCTTGAGATAAGTGCCATTTCACTTACCACTGGGCTCTCCTCTTTTATTGCAACAAATGCAATTTCTAGATCCTCAGATTCTTTAGATTGATTATTTGTAACTCCTTCTTTAGCAAGGTAGCACTTCTTCTTAGCTTTATTCTTCAACTAGTTGCTCTTATCTTTGTTGTCATTATCTAGACATCTTGCAGCAATATGTCCTATCTTACTGCAAGAGAAGCATTTTAGAGGAAGCTTTCCTTTGTACTTCCCTTTCCCTTTGAGAAATCTCCTACCAATGAGTTCTTCAAACTCATCTTGCTCCATCTCTTCTGAGAGAAGATTCTCAACAAGATTACCAATCTTACTGGTAGAGCAATTACCGGTTTCTCTTCCCTTTTTGGTGGAAGAGATATTGACAGAAGACTTAAAAGATGATTCCTGAATGGGTAAGCTATTATCAAAATTACTTAATTCAAATGTAGTCAACTTACCAATTAGAGAGTCTAGGGTGACTTGATCTGTGGTCACCAATATGAGCTCTTGAATGGCAGAGATCTTGATGGCATATTGAGGTTTGAGCATTCTCAGTATTTTGCTAACCACCTCCTTTTCACTGATCTTTCCTCTAGCACTTTTGATGGAGTTGATCACCTCTTTGATCCAGTTACTATATTGCTCGATGTCTTCTCCCTCATTCATCCTCATGTCATTGTATTTTCCTCTGAGGCTTTCAACCTTGGCTCTTTGAACATTTGGGTCTCCTCCATATACCAGTTGTGGCTTAGCCCACATTTTGTGAGCAGTTTCTAGATCTTCAATCTCAGTATAAATAGAGTCTGGAAGTGTGCTAGCTATCATGTCCATTGCAGCTGTCTGTTTTGTCTGGATCTTTAGCTCATCTTGAGTTAGTGTAGCATTGGGTTTGGTGTAGTCACTGGTCATATGAGTCCAATATTGATCTCTGGTGGTCTTTATATACAGCTTCATTATGATGCACCATAGAGTAAAGTTTTCTTTTGAAAGACTTGGTCCTTCCTTTATCATCATCTTGACTTTTTCTTTATGTAGTTAAGTGGTAAAGAAAATAAACTAGGCTCTGATACCAATTGGTAGTCCGAACTAGTGCTAAGAGGGGAGGGGTGAATCAACACCTCTAAAACTTTTCTCTTTAACTCTAGTGAAGTATACTTATAATTGCAAGATAAACAGATTCAAGCACAAAATAACATCAAGCAATCAATCACACAATGACACCATATTTATCACATGGAAACCCAATTTGGGTAAAAACCACGGTGTGAGGAGACCTCACAAATTCTGTACTCTTCTGGAGTGCACTCTGTTAGGAGCCTTCTTGGTTAAAGGATTACAACACACTGTTAGGTGCGACCCAGTTAAGGGATTTGACACAATAAGGCTGGTTAGTGCCTGCCTTGTTAGAGGACTTAGAGCACCTGAGAAGATGTCACCCGATTAAGGGATTTGATACAAGAGATCTATTAGAGTGCACCCAAATACTAGGATTTAACTATTGTAATTGTTAGAAAACAATAGAAAGACTGACCTTTTACAAATGGATTTGCATAGCCTGATAAGATCTCTATTTTTGCTCAACTGAGAAGCATCACCAATCACCGTTGGTGTGTTCTCCTTTACTGTTGTGCTTCTCTGCACACTCTTCTTTCTCTTTTCAATTCACCCTAGCTTCTTCACCATATAGGTTCACTCTTTTCTTTGACACAATGAAGGCAACCTGTATTCGGAACAAGCAGAAGAATATATAGATTTATTTCCCTAATTGGGCCTCTCATGCATGACTTAATTGCAGATCCCTTTCGGATACATCACTTAGTGGAGTATCAATTCATAGAGGAAACATGTGATGCATGCTCTAGCTTTATCTTCGTTATGAAGAAAAATAATAGATGCGTACCAAGCATCTTTCCTACATAAAAGATAACTCCTTATTTTAAAGCCATAGACTTTGTCTTTAAAACCTATAAACTTGCCTCAAACCAATCACCATGTTAGCTCAAAGTCTTCCAGATTTAGTGCAGTAAATCCTAGTTGCATTAGATTCTGGTCAAAGTGTAGGGTTAAACAGATAGTTGACTATGACTTCATCAGTTTATCTTCTCATAACGAAGCCTTCACTAGATTGGTTAAGATCCTAGTGTACTAAACAGGTAAGAGCATTAACCTGTCACATTTCCTTTATCTATTTACTGGTTGCCCCTTTTCCTCAGTTGCATAGTTGACACTGATTGTCTTCGTTCCTCAGTTGAATCATTTACTCGGTAGCTGATGCACTTTTCTTAGGAACCGGTTTCTCTTGAAGAGAAAATATACTCTTTTCTTTCTTGCAAAGTGTCACCGGTTGTCAAACCATTTTTTGTACATACAGATCCATTGCTGGTGTTCTCCTTAGATCCTTAGACCTTCATTTGAGATGTCAATGCATCTCCTTCCTCTTTTCCAAATCAATGACAATACTTTATTTGCCATGTATCAGTACTAGGCTTATCAGTTACCATCTCTTAATGCCAACACTCATAATGTCCTAGTTGTCCTGCAAAAGATTCCCAACACTAGGCACTCTGTTGTCACTCAATAGTAAATCAAGAAAGATAGGTGCCTCATATCCATACAATGACATGAATGGTGTCATTTGAATCGACATATGGTTAGTAGTGTTATAACAATACTCATAGAGATAAATCCATTTCACCCAAGCCTTCTGTTGTTCAGCTATATAATTCTTGAGGTATCCTTCCACCCATTTGTTTACCATCTTTGTTTGATCATCTATCTACGGGTGGTAACTAGTGCTTGAAGAAATTTCGGTCCCACAAAGTCTAAATAATGTCTGCTAGAAGTGACTCATGAACTGAGTATCCCTATCACTAACAATACTCTAGGTAAGCCATGTAGCTTGAATACCTCACAAAAGAACAACTTTGCAACCTATGCAGTTGTATATGTAGTTGTGATCGGAAAGAAGTGGCCATATTTAGTGAGCCAGTTAACAACATATATATAATCTTTACCTTGGCCCTTCAGCAAGCCCTTAATGAGATCCATGGATAAACATTCCCACTTCCTATCTGGAATGGGAAGCGATTGAAGTAACCCTATAGGATAAGTATGCTCTTGTTTATTCTATTGGAAAAAAAAGAATTCTCTCACATACCAAAGAACATCTGACTTGAGGCCTTTCCAAATGAAACATTCCCACGCCTGTTTATAAGTTTTGAAGTACTTGGGATGTCTTGCCATGGGCACATCATGAAAGGTCCTCAATACTCTGCTCTCCATATTTGATCCTAGGGTTAAGAAAATTATTCCTTTATAAATGATGAGACCATTTACAACTGTATACCTGCTATCTTGAATTGAGCCCTCAAATATGCCTAAAGCCTAAGTGTCTTTTGTATATTCTGCTAGAATAAGATGTCTCCAATCCTCTGAAATCTCCACCATGGAGCTCAAATGTGGTTTGTGAGATAAGGCATCAACAACATTATTTTGTGTCCCTTTGACATAAACAATGTTAAAGTCATATGATTACAACTTACTAACCCATTTTTATTGACGATCATTGAGATCTTGCTGCCCCAGGAAATGTCTCAGGCTATTATGGTTTGTTTTAATGCTGAATTTTCTACCAACAATGTACTGCCTGAACTTGGCCAAAACATGCATGATGGCCAACATTTCCTTGTCATAAATATTGAAGCTCCTCTTAGGTCCTCTCAGTTTCCTTCTTTCAAAAGCAATAGGGTGCTTATCCTGCATAAGCACTGCACCAATGCCCTCACTTGAGGCATCACACTATAGATCAAAAGGCTTATTGAAATCAGGTAGGGCGAGAACTACACAAGTAGTTATCAATTGTTTGAATTTCTCAAAACACTCTTGTGCCTCAGGAGTCCAAACAAATATCCCTTTCTTCATCAAATCAGTAAGTGGTGTTGCATGCCATAAATATCCACTGACAAATCTGTGGTAGAAGCCACATAGACCCAAAAAACCACAGAGTTGAGTGAGATTCACTGGAGAAGGCCACTCAATGATAGCGTGGATCTTATCAGGATCCATCTACACACCCTCTGCACTGATAATGTGACCCAAATAGAACAATACTACCATACCCAAATCACATTTGGATTCCTTGGCATACAATGATTCCCTGACAAGAATATCTAACACTGTATCCAAATGGCTAAGATGCTCCTCCCATGTTTTGTTGTATACTAAGATATCATCAAAGAAGACAAGTACAAATTTCCTCAACTGAGGCTGAAAAACTTTGTTCTTGGTAGCCTGAAATGTAGTAGGAGCATTGACTAGCCCAAAAGGCATAACCACAAACTCAAAATGGCCACACTGGCACCTAAATGTTGTCTTCTCTATGTCCTACTCTCTAACTCGGATTTGGTGATATCCCAATCTCAAATCTATTTTTCAAAAGAATCAAGCACCATGGAGCTCATCAATTAGCTTGTCTATTTGAGGAATAGGATACTTGTTCTTGATTGTTCTTTTATTCAATACCCTAAAGTCAATGCACATCCAAAGAGTACCATCCTTTTTCTTCACTAGTACTACTGAAGAAGCAAAATGAGATTTGCTAGGCCTGTTGTGTCCCATAGCAAGAAGGTCTTTAATTGTCTTTTCAATTTCATCTTTCAGCCGCTTTGGGTGTTTGTATGGAGTGATCATCACAGGCTTAGCATCCTCCTCCAACTCTATTGTAATGAACCCACTCCTATTATGCTCTAACCTAACATAGAAAGCATGGGTTCAATATTAGTTTAAAGTCTACTCTTTACATACAAGTTCACAATTACATGGACATCATTTGCATATCTAATTTATAATTAAAAAATAATAGATTCATTTGACTAATTATATTTGATATTGAATTGGTATGAGTTTATCTCTCCTATCTTCCTTGTCTTGACGGAGGATGATGGTTTTACTGTAATAGGATGCTTGCACAGTCTCCAAGTGGATTCCCTCAAGGTTCTACTTATCTTGGGACTTCTCCAACATGTGGCCGATTTACCTACCTCTTCCTATACACACCCTTTATCGTACATAAGCAATAAAGATGGAAAAAGAACAAACTCAAACAATTCCAACTATCAAATATAAACACCAAGGCCATTGACTTAAATCATATATCAGTTTTATTATATATATATGTAAGACAATTGTTTGGTTTTCTATTATTTGAGACAAGATAAACAATTGATTCATGTATTTAGTATTTAGGCCCATGCTCATACTATTAGCATTTTATATTGATTGATCAGAGATTATTGTTATGGAGATTAAAAGTTGCATATTAATACTAGCAGTATCTCTTGTTCAGTGTTATGCAAAAAGTAATGTAATGCAAAGATATGTATTACTTACTGTAGTAATCAGAAGTTCCCAACTAACCTGCAATCTTTATCAAGAGATGATTAACCAATATGTTACTAAGTCTTGATGTCTTTTTTTGTAATTGATACTTCTATTTTTGATGCGATGCCCATTCCCATATTTTTCAAACCATACTTATTATTATTATTACATATCGTGGGTAATATCGTCAACTTATCATTATTATCGGTTTATTACTTATTACCGTAGACTATTACTTAGTGTCATCAATGTAGTATCATCAACTATTATTAAGTTGATTATATTGTTAATCATAATTAATATTATTATGGATAATTGTAATAATATGAAAAATATTAAATAATTTATTAATTATCAATATAAATTTATAATTATCGATGTTGTATTATATTGATTAATTGGTAATATTAATATTAATACATTATTAATTAATTTCATAGATTAAGTATTAATTCAATATTTATTATTAATTCAATATTTATTAATTAATCTCAACATATTTAACAAGTATATATGTATTAGCATATTTATACATATAATCAATTATGGTTTGTGATAGTCCACCTCTACCAAATTTGCTTGTCCTCAAGCAATTTTGGATTAGAAATGATCTCTTCTCCGACCCATGTAGCATCTTCTTGTGGTAGGTTTTTCCATTTTACCAAGTTTTCTAAAATATTCATATTCTTTAGTCTTTTCTCGCACTTATTAAGGATGGCTTTAGGTTCCAAGATGAGTTTTCCTTCATCATTTAGTGGCAGCGATTCAGCACAAGGGCAGGCTTGTTGTCCAAGGACCTTATGTCTGTATATGTGAAAGATGTTGTGGATCCTGATATTCTCGGGTAGTTCTATCTCATAGGCTACTTCACCTTTTCTCCTTAAGACCCTGTATGGTTTGTAGAATCGTGGCTTCAGTTTCTCCATTCCACTTACCTTAAGTGAGGATTGCTTGTATGGTTGTAGTCTTAAGAATACTAGATCGTCAACCTTGAATGACCTTTCTAATCGCTTCTGATCGACGTATATCTTTTGCTAGTTTTGAGCATGGTGGAGGTTGTCTTTTAGAGTGTTCATAATATCAATGCTTTGTTGAAAGAAATCCTTGGCTCTAAGTATCTTGCTTCCTTGAGTGATTAAAACTCCGAATGAGGTGGTCTCATAACCATATAATGCCTTAAATGGGCTCATCTCAATAGACATGATGGGTAGTATTATAACAATACTCTACCACATGTAGTCATGATCCATGCATTATGTTGACCTGTTACATAGTTCCAGAGATATCACTCTATCCATTTGTTAACAATCTCAGTTTGTCCATTTGTCTGGGGGTGATAAATTGTGCTAGGCATCAAGTCAGTTCCTGTTAACTGGAAGAGTTCTTGCCAAAATAGGCTAAGAAACTTGCTATCCTTGTCATTGATAACATTCTTTGGAAAACCAAGCAATCTGAAAATCTCTTTGAAGAATATTTCGGCTATTTGGGGTGCCTTATAGTGGGTGGATATTGCAAAGAAGTGTGCATATTTGGTTAGCCTATCCACTACTACAAAGATGCAATCCTTCTCTCGTATCTTTGGTAATTTGGTGATGAAATCCATTGAAATACTTTCCCACTTTTGATTTGGAATGGGTAGTGGTTGTAATAAACTGGCTGGGTGATTCTGTTCAGTCTTGTTCTTCTGACAAGTCATACATTCTTGGACGTACTTCATGATATCCTTCTTGAGGCCTTTCCAGGAATATCTTTCCCTTATCTTTTTGTGAGTGTTATAAAATCTCGGGTGTCTTGATAAAGGATTGTCATAGTACTCTTTTATAATCCTTCCTTTAATTTTGGAGTGTGATGAAAGGAATATCCATCACTTTTATAGAATGAGATCCTCAACTATCTTATATGCATCATTTGACATCTTCCCTTCCATGATCTCATTGGCCTATGGATCTTTAGTGTACTCTATAATGATGTCACTTTTCCAATCTTCAGTGATACTTGTTAGTGTATTTATGTGGCATCGTTGGGACAATGCATCTACTACAACATTATTAGTACCCTTAACATACTCAATATCAAAATTGTAAGCCTGAATCTTGCTTACCCATTTCTACGGACGGTCATTGAGGTCCTAATTCATAAAGAAGCTTAAGCTGTTATGATCGGTCTTAATATTACATTTCTCACATACTAGGCATTGTTTGAACTTGGTTAAGGCATGTATGATTGTCAGCATTTCCTTTATCATAAATAGAGTAATATTGCATATGATCGTCATCATATCAGATTAATAATCACTGAGATTATCATTAAATATTGAAGTTTGAAATTCAAAAATATATAGTTTGATGCTAAATCGCTGATATGCAAACAAAAAACTTAGAATTGTAAAGAAAAATAAGAAATCTATCTAATATCATCTACTCCACAAGGCTGTGATCATAAAAAAACATTAAAATGAGGGTCAAAATACTTAAAATGACTTAATGTTGTATTTTAAATTTGTTTTTTAATTAGGAGATGGTGGAGACTTCATCATTTAGAATTGGAAACTCAGATTCTTTAGGAGACTTCACCATGAAGTCTCCAACCGTTTTTGAAGACTTTCGGAGACGTGAAAAGTCTCTGAGATGTGTCTCCTTCTCCGAGATGTGTTTGGAGGGGGGGAGACGGGTCTTTGGGTAACACTAGCTAATGGTTTGTGGTTTGGTATTTGCTTTCAAATTTTGAATAATCCACACATGGTATCAGGGCCATGCAAGCAAAATCTTTCCCAAATTTGGACCTAGCCTCATCAAGAGTTCCTCATAGAGACATTTTATAGTTAATTATTAGTTTGATGTGTTTTTTTATGAGTTCTTTCTAGTTTCTAAACATCATGCTGATTTCACATTTCTTGGTTTTTGTCTATAATCATCATCACTGTTCATATTGCATATGAAATTTTGGTAGAGCATTCAAGTTCTTTTAGCAAGTTTGAATCTACCAGTGGCTTTTTGTTCACCCTCATGGGGCAACAGATAATTGCATAGACACAGTCAAATACTCAAGTACTCAAGCATATAATATAACAGACTATTGTATTCATATAATCATAAGAGTTTTCGTACATCATAAGCATGTCTTCATCAAAGGAATAAGTTCATACATATAATATCCGAAGGGGTGCGAGGCGAACCGTCACATCTGTGTAATGCCTCCGGACTCCAACTGTCTAACTAACCCAATTTACTTGACAACATCATCCCCCCCAAAAGAAAAGTCATCTTCGGTGACTTAACAACAAAATGGAGATAATGTCCAGTACAAAAAAACATAGAAATCAGCTAAGTAGAAGTGGAAGGGGGCATCCTTGGAATCGATGGTTGGGACATTGAAGAAGTGGCCCTTTGCCTCAACTGATAGACTTGCTATGTATGGATGTTCAGATCTATCTGGAGCTGTGACTTGACCTCAACAACTTCCTTGAGCATCAAGGTAGCCTCCTCGAACTTGGTATCCTTCTGAGCAAATCGGCTGTCTGCAAGACTCCTGGCAGTATTGGCTGCCTCCAGCTGTGCCAATAGTTGTGCACGTTCCTCTTGCCAGGCACGTCGCTTTGCTGCTAACTTGGTGGTGATCTCCTCTTGAGATCTCTTTGTTGCCTCCCGAGCCCTCTCTCGAACCTCTTCTATTTCTCGTGCCATGATCACCGTCTGCACCAACTGCCGACCCTTATCGATCACCAATTCCGAGTGTGCATATACTCTCCTAGATCCTCTGCCATCATCACCTTGACCAGTTTCCCTTTCCTTGCTGGCACCTCAGCTACCTCTGGCTCTACACTTTGTCCGCTGCCTCTAGCATAACCCACTGCACCTTCCTCCAAATGGGGGTATTCTCACTGAGGGGATAGAATAGTGGATCCTCATGTCACCGGTGTGAGGGATCTCTGTGCCAAGAAAGCACTCACACGCCCTAACATGTGTGGTCCAGTCTGACACATAGGTGTCAAGCACTCCTCAACAGGCACTCCTCCATCCATATTGGCATGGTCAGACTCAATCAACATGAAATCTCCAAGGGCCACCACCAGCTCTAATCCCACCATTTCTAGCCGTACCTGACCAGCTTCCATCCTACCTTGCTCGGCAAACTGCTCCATCATCTCGGCCATGTCTCTGCCAGAAGGGATATTCTTGCTATCCCCAGTCTCTAGCTCTGGAAGTGTATCCATTATGGAAACTCTCTCTGGCTCTACTATAGGAGCTCTTGTTGATGTGGCAACAGGTAAAGACAGTTGAACTAGGGCCCGTGCTTGGCCAAATGCTGGAATGGCCGTAGGACCGGGAACCAAAACAACTAGGGTCCCACTAGGGGGTACAGGATGTGGAAATAATAGCGGGATAGTTGAGATTATCTGTACTTCCTCCTCATCATCCTCCGAACTGCTTCCCTCCTCAGATGTTGCTTCTCGGCCGCTATCCGTATCCCCACATTCTCCACTAACTTCCAATTCCTACTTGGTTCATTTCAAACTAGGGCCCACCATCTGACCTCCAAGCATATCCAGATGATGCCATCTCATGATTGGGGGTTCACCCTCCACCAAGGGTCCCACCTTAAGCTCGGATGATAATATGTCCGCTGGAATTTACCGCTTCACTACATCCAAGAAAAGTCCAATCGCATAATGTGGCATATAGAAGGTGCGGTGCTGAAGGGTCATTAACGCATACATCCGTTCTACCAACACAGTCGCCCAATCATACATTCTGCCCCCAAGAAGGTGGTTCATCAGGGTAACCTACTGAAATGAAATATCAGAGGCACAACTAGACCCCGTAAGCTGACTCTTCACCAAATCCATAAGGCCTCGCCAGTGGCCTTCCTTGATGAATGTTTTCTTGATGCCGTGATTATGGGACACCTTCCAGAGAGACTCCTCTGCTGGTGTAAGATTGTCTTTGCAAATCAGCCTGATGTAGAAGTCTTTATTCTCTATAGCCATCTTCTGTGGCCTCAGATCAACCTGTACCCCTCTCTTTGGTAACCCGAAGACTCGGTGGAATTCTAATGCTGTAAAAGAAACTATCACTGAGTGATTTAGGTAGGGAATGGTGCTTGTCTTAGAAAACTATCGAAGGCCTTGATCATTGCCTGCAATGGACCTTCAAAATCTTTAATGCAAAAAATGGGCATTTCAATTACCCATCGCGCCTGGGCCCTTGACAGGCTATCCTTGATCAGTCGAGTGTTTGGACAATTATCATTCTCCTTCCACCATCTGCAACAATCTAAACCATTCAAGCCCTCAAATGAGATGTTCTGTGCTGTGACCTCTTTCTGAGATCCCGCGGCTGCCATTTGGGGCCTATGAATTTTTAGCTTCTTCCCTCTGCCTGCGCCTGCAACTCTTGGTGTATTCTGACTCATACTTCTGGGGTCCTCTTCCAGTTTCTTCCTCCAACTACATTTGCCCATAGATTGCATCCTTGTGGCTTCCTGTTCTTGATGAAGATATAACCATTATTAACTACCATACAATTGCTTTCTGTCTTTGCCTTCTTCCTTAGCCCTACGCTTAGTCTCCTCAAATCCCTCTGCCTGTACAGAACCCTTAAGAAAATTATTGCTTTTGTCGTGCGGGTTATTGCTCTCCTAGTACCGTACAGATGTCCAAATTATGATCTTTATATCCTCTTGTCTACCATACTACCATATGGAAGTAGACTCCTTATGTGTTTGTGCGGCTTCCTTATCTCACGCCGTGACCATATGGTAGACTAGTGAATTCCTCTGGCGCTCCTTGCCCATGACCATATAGTATATAGTCCCCTTTGTTGTTACTTCTATATTTTTTTCTCTTATGCCTAAGCTATGGGCCATACAGATACACGTGCCATTCTCTTATTGTATGGCTTTTGTTCCCTACGTCATGACCATACGGTACATACTAGTGTGCAAAGCTTGCTAGATGCCATATGGTGATGATATCCTATGCTTTCCCCCCTCACACATTTACCGAGGTCGTACAGAAAATCTATGTCCCCTTATCTTCTTTTTGCATGCTGGTATGGCTTTGTTTGTGTCTTCCCTATGCTGTACGATATTCCTTTATAGGTATGTGCCTATCCCGCACTTGAACTTGACCGTACGGTTAGGATGATGTGTGGTGTGTTTTCTACTACGTACGTTTGTTGTACGGCCATACAGTACTTCCTCTTTTTTTATTTTTTTGTTTATAATTTTTTTTTTTTTAATTAGCTGAGTGCCTTCGGTGCACCTCCAGCCTCTGATGGTACACCTTCAATTTTGAGCCATTCATGGCATCAGGGATTTCTCATCCATCGAGGGTCCACAGCTTCACTGACCCATTCGCTGCTACCTCTTGAACCTTGTAGGGACCTACCCACTTAACTTTGAATTTCCCAAGCTTAATCTTGTTTCACCCATTATACTTTAATACTAACTGGCTTGGTGTAAATTACATTCGGCAAAGGTGCTTGTTGTGCCATAGTTTCCTCCGTTGCTAGGTTGCTTCCATGGCCCACTGTGCCAGTGTTCTTTTTTCATCCAGTTTGTTCAAGAGGTAAAGTCTTTCCCTCAAACTCTCCATGTCCCCAAGTTTGTTTTCCATAGCTATCTGGAGACTAGGCACCATGAATTCAGCTGGTACCACTACCTCCTACCCATACATCAGCTAGAATGGTGTTTGACCGGTGGTCACCTTGTAGGAAGTCCGATAGGCCCATAACACAGAGGGTAACCTCTCTTCCTAGTCTTTACCCTCAACACCGCATGACTTATAAATGACTTTGACCAGAATTTTATTGGTGGCCTCCGCCTGGCCATTCACCCGAGGGTAGTAGGGACTTGACAGCATATGGAAGATCTTGAATTCCATGGTCAGGAGTTTAATTACATGATTGACTAAGTGGCCACCCCGATCATTGGTCAACTGAATTAGGATGCTGTTATCTGGTTATTATCTGTTCGTAAATGAACTTTGTTGTGCTTATAGCAGAGTTATTAGTCAGTGCACGCACCTCCACCCATTTGGTTAAATATTCTATTGCTACCATAATATATTGATAGCACTGGGCATGACTGGCCTTTAGGGGCCCAACAAAATCCAATCCCCACCTTTCAAATAATTCCCGTGTGTGAGAGGGGTCGAGTGGCATGAAATCTTGTTTGAGGGGTCTCTCAGTGCGCTGGCAAGTGTCACACTTGACCACCCATTCTCTGGCATTATTGTATAGTGTTAGCCACCATAAGCCGGCCAACAACACCTTTTTGGCTGTGGTATCTAAACCCATGTGGCCTCTAATAGATCCTTCGTGAGCTTCTCTCAGAACTTTGGACACTTCTTCCATCACGCATTGCCTCAGCACTTGGTTTGGACCCATTTTGTACAGCAGTCCATTGATGAGTTGAAAGGTCCTGCTCCTTAGAACCAACTTCCTATGTTCTCCTGGAGGCATGCCTTCCGAGAATTGGGCCGTGGAAAAATACTTGCCAATGTTTGTGTACCACTTCGGGAGTACGACGATATGGAACAAGTGTGCATCTGGAAAATCATCATTTACTCCCACGGGTGGCTCACCTGACTTGATTCGGGACAGCTGATCAATGATCACATGGCTACGCCCTGGCCATACTACAATCTTGAAGGAAAATTCCTAAAGTAGGAGGAGCCACCTGCTCACCCTCCCTTGAATAATGGGTTTGTTGACGAGGTACATCAGGGCCTGGTGGTCCACAAAGAAGGTGAACAACGTCACCAGTAGATAATGCCTAAACTTCTAGACTGTGTAAATCATTCCCAGAGCCTCCCATTTAGTGGTATTATAATTCTTCTATGTGTTTGATAGTAACTGGCTTGCAAAATAGATAGGGTGATCAAGTCCATGTTTGCCTTCCTGGGCTAGGGTGGCTCCGATGGCGTAGTTCGATGCATCCGCATGGACGTGGAACTCCCTGTCCCACTTTGGAAATGCAAGGATGGGAGCTGCCAACAGTCTTGTTTTTAGATCATTGAAGGCCTCCCCTTACTCCTTCACCCAAATGTATGGCTCCCCCTTCTTCATGAGTTTATCCATGGGATATGAAACCCAAGCAAAATTCTTTATAAATCATTGGTAGTACCCAATGTGGCCTAGGAAGGATTTGACGCTGGTTACGTCACTAGGGGCCTCTATTTCAACTATCACCCAGACCTTGTCAGGGTTCGTCTTTAACCCTTCTTTGCATACTATGTGTCCAAGAAGTTTTCTTTGTGGCACCATAAATCGACACTTCTTTGGGTTGAGTGCTAGATGAGCTTTCTGACACCACTCCATACATTCTCCCAATGCTACAATGTGTTTGTCCTGGCCACTGAAGATGGACTAATCATCGAAAAATGCTTTAAAATTCCCTTTGGACATTCTATCAAAAATATGAAGGATAATCCTCTGGAAAGTTGCCAGTGCATTGCACAGACCGAAGGGCATCCGATTGTACGCGTACACACCATCCTCCACTAAAAAGGTTGTTTTCAGCTTATCTTCCTTTGCAATGGATATCTAGTTGTATCCTGAGAACCTGTCCTAAAGGAATAAATTTTGTGGCCCGCCACCTCTTCCAGTATGCTATATGTGAAAGGAATCGGAAAGGGGTCCTTGATCGTTACTGCATTGAGGCACCTGAAGTCTACAAAGATGTGGATTTGGTTGGCTTCCTTCTTTTGGGAGATCACAATTGGTGACACCCACTCACTTGTGTCCACCTAGAAGATGATCCCAGCTTCCAACATCCGCTCAATTTTGATTTCTACCTGTGTAGCGTAATTTTTGTTCATCCTGTATGACCTCTTCCACACAGGTTGGGCTCTAGGAACCAGAGGAATGCAGTGCATGCATAGCTCCAGAGGTACACCCTTCAGGTCTTTGTAAGTCTAGGCAAACACATCCTTATATTCTGTAAAAATTTTGAAAGCAGCCATTTTCAATACGGGGTTCCAGTCATCTCCCACGAGGATGGTTTTGGGATTTTGTTCATCCCCGAGGTTTATTGCCTTCAACTTTGCTTCCTTATACTTGTTAGGAATAAGGTGTCTCAACCTTGGATAATTCCTATTCTTAGTATTTGTTTTGTAAGATGTATTTCTTGCAAATAATGCTGATGTGTCGGCATCTTGAATTGTGTGTAAGGAGATCATGGCTAAAATGGTTATGACGGATTCCTATGACACGTAAGAGCTATGTCAGGAAGATTCAATGATAGGTGAAGACATGTGGCAACTGATAAATTTGAGTACAGACTCGCTCTTCATTTGCTTGGTATTGTAAATCTCCCCCAGAATCTCATTGCCATCCCTTAACAACTGAAATTCTGTCTGGAATGCTTTTTCACGATGTCCCAAGTTGTCATACTAGTTTTGTCAACATCTAAATACCAGTCAATGGCTCCCTCCCTTAATGTTGTAGGGAATCGGCGGATCCATTCGTCCTGGTCAGTAACCCCGTTGGCAGTCCATATGGTCTCACAGGTTTGGCAATGCCGAACTGGATCCTCCTTTGCTTGGCCTGTGAACTTGGGTAATTTTTTTACTCACCGCCATGGTTGTCTGTGGTGGATTCGGTGCTCTGGCACCTCCTGTGCCAGCACTCGTACCCACACTTCCTTGGGTACTGTGCGTATTGTGGGCTGGTGGCACTTGCCCTTGCGGCAGTTATGTGACTAATGGGACCGTACTGTGTGGGGTTCTTGGTTCCAACAGAGGGTTTGCCGCTTTCATGATGCCTTCGACAGTACCATCCTCCATGCCGGTTTGGTTCTTTGCACCTGGTGTATAGGTTAGACCCTCCGCAAACTGATCTCTCTCTCCCTGGAGGAAGAATCTTCTCAACCATGTCTCCTTGAGTAATTCCTCCCTACTCCACACTCTCCGCTGTTCCAGCGAAGTGAACTCCTCCTCAGCCTATGCACCCTCCGTATCGCTTCTAAGGTTCCCTTCGGACAACCCTCTAGCAAGCTATTCTTTGGCAAGTTGCCTTAGCCTATACCAATGTTCACGTTGCTATGCGGAGATCAGAGCCATGTCTGCGACCTCCCCTTCGTCATCTGTTACTTTCTTATTTCTATCCTTATTTAACGTATTGGGCATCAAGACTGGACAAAAAACATTGCCTTTCAATCAAAAGAATACTTATTTTTTTATTTATTCATGTTGATTTACAACATTTCCAATTGCATTACAATCGCATTACAATTTTTTGTGTTCTTTTCCCTTCTGTTCATACTTCAAAGACCCCAACCTTTGCCATCGCCTTCTTCCTGACGGTGGTAGAGGTGCTCCCGAGTGTGGAATGCACAGAGGATTTCCTGGCAGTGTTCTTCTCGGGCAATTTCCTCCTGGCGAGCTCGTTGCACTAATGCTAGTTGTGCTAGCAACCGAGGAAGGTGGTTCAATAGTTGATTGGTTGGAGGGTTAGCTCCAATCGCATCCCACACGGCGCCGGTCGGAACTTCCTCGCTTGTGGCTTCTCACTGAACGTAGGTTTCGATTGCTACTTGGAATAAAATTTTGAATTCTCATGTCTGGATATCTTCCCCTTCGTACAACTCTGTACGGGCATCATCTGCTTCGGGATTTATCTCACCAACGGGTAAGCCCATTTTTCCCACATGCCATCCGAGTGCGTCTAGGTAGTGGTGCCAGATGTTTACCCTCGTGGGGCAACAGGCAATTGCAAAGACATAGTCAAATACTCAAGTACTCAAGCATATAATATAATAGACTATTGTATTCATATAATCATAAGAGTTTCCGTACATCATAAGTGTGTCTTCATCAAAGAAATAAGTTCATACATATAATATCCGAAGGGATGCAAGGCGAACTGTCACATCCGTGTAATGCCTCCGTACTCCAACCGTCTAACTAACCCAATTTACCTGACAACACTTTTCAAGTCACTCGCATCTGTTTGCCCTTCATGAGGGAGCACAAGTTTTCTTGAAAATATTTGCTGCAACTAACAGTTCATGAAAGCCACCATAAGACTGCTGCTATTCTTTTTGGTGAACCACAAGGCGTTGTGAGTGGGCGCACGCACAGCAATGCCATTGTATTTCTCCTTCAGCTGCCACCTTTGTGTGGGTTGGAACAATTGGAAAATGACATTTTTATTTATTGTAAAATCAATCTGAATGTTCTGCATGTAAAGGCTGTAACAAAAGTAAGAATTGTGCCGCTATCTTTTTTTTAAAGCCCAAACAAGCATTTTTTAGAAGGTGCATACAGTCATTTGCCCAAGCAATTTCCAATGACAACACCATGTGGGGAGTAAGTAAATGATGAATGGGCCATGTGCAATAGAAGTGTACACCGCAAATAATCTGTTATGCAGATGCTGACCCAATAGCATATTGGAGTCAATTTTTAAATTGTGTTTTTTTAAAGTTTTTTAATCACATAGATTATATACAATTACTGGACTGAGTCAAAGAAGAGACTTCGTCTATGGTGTGGTAAAGAGTATTCTCAACACGGCATGCCTCTGACATAAAAGAAGTTGGTTCTACAGAAAATTGAGCTCCTTGGGATTTTTTGAACAAGTATACAACCTCCACCTCACTTTTGGCTACAAAATTATAGCATTCTTTTGCTACTATTTTTTGGTTTTCGTCACTCTTTTGTTGTAACTATAACATACAATTGTATGGTAGTTAGCATTTAATGCTCAATTTAGGTGAACAGGGCGAATTATCAGCTCATTTAAAATGCTTGTAAAGGGGCTGAATTATTCTTTTTTCATAATTTTTACTTACTAAGGTCATTTAGTGCAGATGTAATTAAAATAAGGCTATTAAGCAAGAATTTGAATTGAATCGTAACTTGAAATTGAGTGCCGTCTTTTTCAAAAGTTCATATTTTTCAATTTTCCATCTATTGGGCCTATTTATATTGTAAAATGCACTCAATTATAAAGTGCCAAATTTTGGGGGCTCACCAAATATTGTCTAAAGAGGTTATCTTGAATCGTTCCTATGAACACTTGCATGAATTGCGTCATGAACAATTCCATGACTTCTTTACTATAATTTTTGTTGAAAGGTGTCTTGAGTCATGCCTTTGAGCATTTCCATGAAATCATGCCTTTGAGCACTTCTATGCCTTCTTGAGCACTATATGGGGATGAATAATGTAGTATGTTGACATGCATTGCAATCTCAATACCTACTGCTACATGTGAATCCATAAATACTTCACATAAAGCATGAATGATTCCTTGCAACAAAATATGCATACCAATTTTTAGCACTATAGGCTTGGAAACTAGTATGACAAGGATCATGTGCAAATTTTGGAGACAGTGATATTACTTCCTACACATTTGGAATGGAAGTAGTCATGCACAGATCTGTGGTGTTGTTCAGCAGTGTGGCTCATCTTCTACATCTAGTGTCGAGCATCTACATGCATCACATCATGGGAGGGGTAGGGGGGGAGCGAGAGGGTACATAGTCCCTCATTTCTCTCCTATTGAGTGGAACATTTATTGTATTAGTGCATAGAAGTAGTCCTTGGGGGGTCTTGATCAGTCCTTCCTTCTATGACCTATCTTCTTCACTTGTAAATTCATTATTGTATCATTTCTCTTTTGGAGGGTTTTGTTCCCATTGGATTTTCTCCTTTACTCCACTTTATGAGAAATTTGTATACGAGTACCTAACATGGCTTGGTAGCAGGTACTCATCATGATGCATACATTACTCTTTAAGTTGCACTTAAGGAGGGTGTTGGTGTAAATAGTGTTTTATCTAATTAGTTAGGATATCACCTTTACTAGCATAGACCTATTCATACATAATCTTAAGTTTACTTAGGCATTTTAGTCTTTTGTCTCATCTCATGTGGTGTAGCCATGTGTACTCACTTAGTGAGACACCTATTGTATGTGCAGTAGAAACTTTCTCTCACACTTGTCAATTATGCTCACAAGTATCATATCCTTGAGGGTGAGTCAGTTGTTGTATCCAACTTGTCAACCTCATCTAACTTGCCTATTTATGCAAGCCTCTATGTACATTTTAGTTGACTCTTTGACATTTATTCAATTGGCTTTGTTTTCTAATGGGTTTGTATTTTGGTATTTGCTTTAGGATTCAGGCTAATCCCAACACTTACTGATCTTACCAAAAAGGGGGCATTTGTATGGCCCAATGCAACACAAAAGTCTTTTGGTCGTTCAAGCAAATCATGAGCACATGCCCTGTATTTGCGATACCTAATTTCTCCAAGCCATTTGAGCTTGAGTGTGATGCTTTTGGTGAAGGAATAGGTGTTGTCCTGATCCAAAATAAGGACCCAATTGCCTTTGAAAGTAGAGAATTGAGAGATGGAGAAAGAGTTAATTTATGACAAGGAGATGCTTTCCATTATGCATGCTTTGGCCATGTCCAGACAGTATGTAGTTGGTGGTAAGTTCATTGTTAAAACTGATTATACTAGCCTCAAGTGTTTTCTTAATTAGAAAGCTCTTAATGATGGACAACATAAGTGGGTTAGTAAGCTACATGCTTACGATTTTGACATTGAATATGTCAAAGGGAAGAACATTGTAGCTGATGTTTTGTCAAGAAGACTACATTTGAGTTCCACGATGAAGATTATTGCTGATTGGAAGGAGTAAATTCTTTTAGAGTACGCTAAAAACCCTTTGACACTAGCATTCTGGAGGGTAATTTGTAGGATGATATGTACAAATTTGGAGTGAAGTTATCCTCTACAATGAAAGAACCTACCTAGTACCTAAATCGAGACTTATGATTTTGAGGACTTTATATGATGCTCCTTCGGCTAGTCATAGGATTTTTCAGAACTTATAGGAAGATCTGGGAAAGGCTTTCATTGAAAAGGGCATGAGGATGAATTAAGTGTGTTAAAGAATTTCAAGTGTGTCAATAGAACAAAAATGAGCACACCTTTCTTGCTGGTTTGTTGCAGCCCTTGCCCATTTCCAATAAAAAATGGGAAAGCATCTTGATGGAGTTAACAATGTCAATCTGCATCTTTAGTCGATTCTGTTCTTGATGTCTATAAAGAACCAGGTTTTATATTGTGATAATTGGAAATACTGTTGATGAAAATTATTATTCTAAATCTGTAAAATTTTCTATTTTGGTATACTTTTGAGGATGTGAGCAACTTGAAGAGAAATCTGGAATATTCTGTTAGTTGTTTGAAGCATCTAAATATGAAAATATTAAATATTATAGTATCAGCGCTGGAATCCTGCCAGCCTATGAATAATCAAATGAAGAGAAAAATAATCATGGCATCCTTTAAGAGATATCTTGGAGTGAATATTATGTTGAGGATGGAAGAGAGATTGCAATGGTAATTTGCTATAAATCTCAGGTTGCAGAAACTGCTGAAAGGTAGGAAAAATATATGTCAGTTGGAAATGTTGAAGCCAACTCTCTCCTTGGCAAAATATGAACTAATAAGAAAAAGTTCACAAAAAAATTGGTAAATTAAGAGTGAAAAAGATCCCGTCATAATAGATCATGTGATTTCTTGTTATGAGATAAACAATGATCTTATTAAAAAGATTGAAAATATGCAAGAGAAACTATCTTTTCCTCTTTTTGCGATTTTGATGGGGACTATAGAAGACTACTATGCTCCATTGCAAGAGACCATGCCTCAATCCACTACTCAATAGGAGGAAGAATAGTCAGAAGCAGCAAAGGTGGAACCTAAAAGGGTGAAGAATACAAAATCACAAGAGGAGGTCACAGATGGGGTGATGAAATTGGATCAAAAAGAAAGATCAGAACCTCAAGATGTCAAGCAGGAGGACTCCTCAGTGACAGGAAAGAGTAAAACCCAGGCAACACCAACCCAAACTTTAGGTGTGAACATAATCGCATTTTCTGATGATAACTTGCAATATATGAGAATTGTTGGTCCATGCATTACTATTCAACATATTAGATGTTATGATGTGATGATTGGTTTGATTGGGTTTGAGTGCCATGGAGAAGAATCGCAGGGTTGTCTAGAATGTCCTAAGATTATGCACTTTGATTATATGGAGGACCAAGAAACATTCATACTTGCTCCAAGATTGATAAGAATGCTGATGGAGTTAGGATGATAGATGTTTATATCATTGTAGCACTACATTGCCAGAAACGTGATGTTTTGGTGGAGTTGCGCGTTTCAACGGAGACGCAACGTTTCAACGCAGAAACGTGTGTTTCAGACGGTGCAAATTTCGTTTCTCCGTTGCCTAAATTTCATGCAAGGGATTTTGCCACAGATTTCATGCCGTGGATTTTGCCGAGGATTTTGGCAGGGATTCTGCTAAAGGAGGGCTTTCAAACTGAGTGTATTTAGTGATAAACCCTCGTTAAGAAGATTTGATTGCAGTAGTATTTAATACATTAAAATATTCCATGCCATCTAATGCATTAAAAATATATTTTTAAAGACTATGATAAACAAAGGAAGAGTAGAGTTATCATGTACTTTTTTATTAAAAAAATACACTTCACAATTTTAACATTCGATAATTTGGATATAATATGTGGTTGTTAAGATAGGCTTTTTATTTTATTTTTATTTTAACCTTTTTAAGTGAATGATTTAAATATATTAATATTTTTATTATATTTAATTTTTAATGAGAAGCATGCAATATATAATAGTATTTTTTATTTTTTACTTTTTATTTTTATATTTAATTTTGAATTTGTATTTCTTTAATGATTAGTTTTTTTTATCAATCACTTTTAAAATAATTTATGATTTATAAAATATTAAGTTATTTAAATATATATTTTTAAATAAATTTTGCATGTTTTTAATTTTTTTAATAATTAAATTATTCATTATATATATTCTATTTAAAAAATAGTTTTGTGATTTTTAATATGACATACAATATGTTAATGTTAAGTTATGTTTTATTTTCTGTTAGTTTTACATTAGTTTTGATAGGTTGTTAAGATATGGCATGCAATCTATAGTTTTGTTATTTTGTTATAAGAAGATTACAATGGAGATTATAAATCACAAGTTGATTGAAAGATTCATAAAAAGGAGAAGGGAGTTAAAGAGTTGACATTACAAATCAGGTATGATTTTTTATGCATATGTATTTTTAAGTAAAAATAATTTATATTTTAACTTTTTGAATTATGTCTATTGGTTGTATATATTCTTATTTTGAGGATTGCATATACCTGTAAATAGGTTTTGGAGAAAAATGGATGGTGCTTCTTCAAATCCTGAGATGAATGAATTGCTAAGTCAACACACAAGTCCCACAAATTATAACAAAGTGAAAAGGGAATTTGAAAAGATGTTATGGAAGATTGTCACAATAACTGGAAATTACTCAACAGGAAATTATGGTAGTTCTGGAAGTAGGCATTGGAAATGCCCTCATTGTAAGAAAGACAAATCTGGTTCAATTGCTCGAGTTCGATATCATTTGTTGGGAATTGGAAAGAAAGAACCAATTATTGTTTGCAATAGGATTCCAAAAGGAGAAAGAGTTGATTTAATCAAAGAGTTTAATTTTGTAGAGTCTTCAAAACCTATCGAGGAACAATCACAAGATTCTCAACAAGGGATGTCACAACTTGTAAGTGCTTCTAATAACTCTATTTATGAATCTCAAATTAGGAAAATGTTTGATGCTACTGACAGAAAGAATGTAGATGCTTCTATTGGAAGGCTTTTCTTTGGTTGTGGAATGCCATTCAACATAGCTAGGTCTCCTTTATGGAAAGAGGTTGTAAGGATGTCAATAATACATCTAAAGGATATGTTCCTCCAGGTTATGAAAAACTTCACACTGTTGTTTTAGATGATGAGAAGAAACGCCTTGAAGAAAGGCTACAAGATATTAGAAGTAGTTGGTCTTATACAGGTGTTTCCATAGTTTCAGATGGTTGGACTGATATTGCACGAAGACCACTAATTAATATTCTCACTGCTTCACCAAAGGGCACAATGTTTATCAAATCTCATGATACTCCAGGTCATGTGAAATATGCAACATATTTGGCAGGTCTTTTTAAAGAAGCAATTGAACAGGTAGGGAGAAATAATGTTGTGCAAATTATAACTGATAATGCTTCAAACAATGTTTTGGTAGGAGGGATGATCGAAGATGAGTTTCCAAATATTTTTTGGACACCATGTGCAGTTCATTGCATGAACTTTCTGCTTAAAGATTTGCATAATAAGCTTCCTTGGATAGTGAGGTAGTTGCAAATGTAAAAAAAATACAACATTTTATTGTAAATCATTCTATGTCACATGCTATATATAGGAAATATGCTTCTTTGCAGCTACTTAGATGTGCAAAAACATGATTTGCATCAAATTTTATCATGGTTGATCAAATTGTAAAGGTAAAACAAGCATTGAGGGAAATGGTGGTGTCTACTGAATGGGGGAGATGGAGAGATAGACCAAGTACCAGTAGCCAAGCATGTGATGAAATTTATGATCTCATAATTGGTAGTGGGTCATTTTTATTTTGGCAGAGGGCAAGTGATCTTCTAACACTTTCTTGGCCTATTCTTGAAGTCCTTCATCTTTTTGATAAAGATAAGCCATGCATGGGAGATGTGTTCGAGAAGCTAGATCAGATGAGGGAGAAGATTAAAGATATGTTTATTGTTGGGGCGCCATCATTTGATCAAGAGACACATGATATTGTTTGGGAATGTAGTTTACAAAGATGGAAGATGCTTCATAGTCCTCTGCACTCTGTTGGATTTTTACTTAATCCTAAATGGTTTCACAAAAAACCATGGTTGGATGATGAGGTTTCCACTGGATGGAAAACTTATATGGATAGAGTTTATCCAATTAGGGAGGATCTCACTCAAATCAAGGAGGAAATGTCAAAATATATTGATGGAGTAGATAATTTTTCTCATAAAGATGTTCCATTTGATCGATTGAATATGGAACCCAAAGCATTTTGGGAGAACTACAGAGGAAAAACACCAAAACTAACAAATATTGCAATTCGTGTGTTATCTCAGGTAAATTTCACATGCTTAGTCATATGATAGTTGCATATTAAATTTATATGACTATTGAATATTTTTTAGGTTTATTTTACATAAACAGGTTGCTAGTGCTTCTACGTGTGAAATAAATTGGAGTGAGTATGCCTTCATCCATTCTATGAAGCGAAATAGGCTAGGTAGAAAAAAAGCAGATCTTGTGTATGTTCATTCAAATCTTTGACTTTTATCTTGAGCTTCCGATGATTATAAATCAGGTCCTCATAGAATGTGTTGATGTGAGTTTTGTACCACTACATAACATATAGCAATTGAAATACTTGATACATCATACCAAACACTCAACCCTCTCTTGAAAAGTATACGAGGATACTCCAAGGTTCCTTACACCTGTGGATACTAACTCAGTTATAAAATGTGACTTGCTAGTAATCACTTCGGCGGGCTTATGTTGTTCACTCAAAGAAACTTGGTGATACTCTACTTGCTTGACTTGCTCTTTCACTTTCACTTCTACTTTCTACTACTCTTACCATTAACTTCTTACCACTCTACTACTACTCTTATGAATGAAGAAATTAGCAAATGGATGGGGATCAAACCAAATGAAAGCTTGCCAGTGGTGCTACCTCCATCGGTGCAATGATTCTAAGGGATACTCTTAGGATTTTCACACTAACACCTATCTTCCAACCCAACTTGAAGTACAAGCAGAAAGATGAAATGCAAGTAGAACTTGGGAGCAGTTGGACTAGATTACCACACAAGGCTTCCTAACAAGCCGCTAGGATGCTAGTGGCCTAGTATATAGATCCTCATCAAACATTCACCAACATCACCATTGAAACTAACCATCTACTTCTACTCTAACAATATGAAATGAAATCCTACTTTAATTTGAGAGATGAGAAGAACCATGCAAATACACCAAAATGATCATGTATATCCACCATGCAAGTCACAACAATGAATAGAGAACAATTTTGATAGTATTTTGGCAACAATTTCTCCAACATAACTCTAATTTACAAATGAGAGAGGTGGGGTTTATATGAGAGCCCCAAGTACAATGAGTGGCCAAGATTAAGAGGAAAAAATCTGAGATCAAGGGCCCAGATTAATCCATTACAAATCTTAATTAGGGCAACCAAAAGTAGCCAATAGAAATGAAGCACCACAAAATTAGCCAATAAGAAAATTCAAAGGCTTGAGGACCAATAGGAAGCAAGGAAACTGCCAAGTCATTATATAACTCATCATCATGAACATGCATGCCCTTCTCCCTTTTAGCAAAACTAATTAACTTAAGTAAAATTTCACTAAGTTCCTTCAAGTCGATACTAGGAAGGCTTCTTGCAATCTTTATCATAATTTCACTTCCTTATCCTCATGATTTCTTCATCGTTCTTGGACATCTTTCTCTTGGATGACTAGACTTTGTAATGCTTGCACCCTTGGTTTTTCTTCCTTCATTGTTTGGAATTCTTCTTTTCCCTTCGGACTTGATCCTTATGTCCTTGTCCATGTTCCAATGCTATCTTTGATGTTAGAATCATTCTTGAACATTCCTTGGTGTATTTGTTTGATCCTTGTGGAAATTGATCTCTTTGGACTAGTCCTCCTTCAATGCTATCATTGGTCTTGGACTTGAACTTGTCTTCCACCTTCCTTTGTTCACTTCTTTGCAACAATCCTTGCCTTTGATCTGAATGAGATTCCTAGTACAAAGCTCAAAGTCAGTACGGTCCTCGCTGCAAACCCTTTTGGTTTTGCCATTCCTGTATGAAACTTGAAGTTAGCATGTATACATGTAACAAAATGATTGCAATGCAAGATCTTACAACACTTAGTCAAATTTGAAAGAATTTGTCATAGAATGATTAGTATGTATGCATTCAAACTTGCAATTCCTGACATCTCGAATTATGCAAAATGACTAAGTATGAGCCATGAATGAATGCAGCCCCACATGACCTAGAAAATAGAAAACAACAAGTCCACATTATGCTTGAAATCCCTGCAAAATGGTTAGAATGATGACCAAGGATTAAAAAAAACATGCATTCAAACTCAAATTTTAGTCCATACATACACTTTTAAGCATGAAATTCAGACTTTTGTATGACTGGTTTTCTGAGGACATGACTGTAATTTCCATTTTCAGACCTTCAATCACTTGCATTTGTGTTAGAAAACATGAAATAAACCTCCACCATGCATTTCCAAACAAGTTTTATACTTAGAAAAATTTCTGGAAAAAAATGCAAAATTTAGATTTTCTGCCCTAGTCCTTAGAGTTTCGCTTATAACTCTCACCTTTCGTCCGAATGGACTGAAATCTCTTCCAAAAGATGAGTAATCCCTCAAGGATAACTCAGCAAACAAGAAAAGGCAAATTTGGTGCTTGCCTGATTTTTTTTAAAAAATGTAGAAAAAAATCATCCCTCTCTTGGTATTTTCAGACTTCTCTTTTCAGATTTGCTTTTTCATCTGCTTTTTCTATTCTGCTTTTTCGGATTTGCTTTTTTTGACTGCTTTTTCTATTTTTCTTTTTTTGCCTGCTTTTTCGGATTTCAGTGGTTTCTACAAATTTCAGACCTTCAAATCATGGCTCTCACCCTTGCATTCATCTTCCTCTTAGCCCTCAATGGCTTCTTCTCACTCCTTGGATGCTTGCCTAAACAATTCTTTCAAACCCTCTTATGGCTGTTATGTTTTTTTCTTTCAATGGGTAGCCACTTATAAAGGCATTTCATTTCGCTTTTTTCCTCTCACAAGCAATGTGGGATAAAAGAAAGTTGAGTTTCTAGAAGATTCCAACAAGATTCCCCCATATCAACTTTAATTAAATAATAAAAATCTGCCATAAAGGAAAATTTGACCCATGCTTGGACTATTAAAATCTGCCTAAGTCCACAACTTGTATGGACTAGTAACCATGTCCCAACTCCAATTCCATCCATGCAAGGTAGGGAAAATCGGTCAAAGTATGGACAAAAATCCACTTTATACTTAGAAAAAACTTTGATATTGCCTTGCTATCAAAAGGGGGGAGAACTGGCCTTAGTATGGACAAATTTGTCACTGTGAAAAATTTCTCAATTTGGCCCTCAAAGGGAAATTCAACCCTAGCATGCATAACTTTAGCACTTAGAAAATTTTCAACTTACTAGCCTTGAAGGGAAATTCGACCCTTGCTCGGACAAATCCCACACTTAGAAAATTTTTCTCACATCTCAAATTGCAAAGGGGAAAATAGAGCCATGTCCGTACACTCTTGATACTTAGAAGAATTTTTTCACTCCATGTTAGCCCTCAGGGGAAAAACGGCCCATGCTTGGACTAATTCCAACACTTAGACAAATTTGGAGTTCATACTTGCCATGTAGGGGAAAAACGACCCAGGCTTGGACTATTCCAACACTTAGAAAAAAAATCACTTTCCTCATCCAGTCCAAGGGAAAATTCGACCATAGTCTGGACAACTTTCAGACTTAGAAAAAAAATTAGCTTGTGCACTCAGTCTTGGGGGAAAATCGACCCCTGTCTGGACACTTTCTAAACTTAGAACATTTTCAAGCACTCCAAGCTCGAATCAAGGGAAAAATGACCCCTGTCTGGATTTTTTCAAACACTTAGAAAATTTTCAAGCAGAACTCATCCAAAGTGGTGGAAATTCATATTATGCTTGGATTTTAACCCCAACACTCAGAATTTTTTAGGGAAGAGGCCAATTAATGAAGAGAAATTCATGTATAGTCTGGATTTTGATCAAAATATGAAGGGAAATTCATGTATAGCTCGGATTTTGATCAAAATATGAAGGGGAATTCATGTATAGCTTGGATTTTGTGTATTTTTATAAAGAAAATTGATTTTTTATTAGGGTTTTGGTCGTTCTGTACGTAAAAAATCAATTTTATAAAGGTTTTAAGGCCCTTATGCATGGAAAATGCCTTTATATGGAATTTTAGACAAACTGGCTAGCCAAAATTTAAATACACTTAGAATTTTATGTTGAACCCAATATAACATGACCCCGACAGACTTTATTTTTAATGTTCCCACTTTAAAATTGCAACTGGGCTAGTTGATTTCTCCATTACCTCTCAATCGACTAAAGCCCAAAATTGCCCAATGCAATGCCAAAATTTGTCGAAACTAATGACTACGAGCAAAAGAGGGGGACCCCAAATTCTTTGGGGCAATGATGTGAGAACCTCACAACAGAATGTGGGACTATGGTGGCTCAATGGATGATGGAAATGATGAATTTCCAATAGAATTACTTGAAGATAAAGAAGAGGAAAGTTTACTTGCAGTTGGGATGGAGAGAGGCGAAACAAGCAGAACCATTGCTTGAACATAAAAACTTTGATGAAATTTTTTGATATCATATTTATGTAATTGCAAACAACTATGATAGCCATATTTTACTTTTTGAACTCATAATTATGTTAAATAAATTAGCAAAAAGTAATATTTGATCTTTAATTTTACTATGGTTTGTATTTTACAAACTTTAATGTTATGCAATTATATTTTACATGTATCTATCATGCACTCTATTTTAACTTCCATGTATACATTATGATTAAATATGTATTTTTATTTTAACTTGCATGCATATGTTAACTTGTATTCTAGAAACTTTCATGTCATGCACTTTTATTTTAACTTCGATATATATGTCATGATTAAATATGTATTTTTATTTTAACTTGCATGTATATGTCATGATTAAATATGTAATTTTATGTTAACTTGCATGCATTGTTAACTTGCATGTAAATGTCATAAATTTTATTTTAACTTGCATATATTTAAAAATTATATATATATATATATATACATTTCTTATACACAACTTTTAAATATTATGTTTTTCATCACGTTGTCGTTGCCATCTCGTTTCTCGTTTCTCATTTCTGGCAACATAGTTGTAGCATAGCAGAGTGGCAACGCAGAGACTTTGAGGTTGATATGGGATCCTAGCATTCAATTTTGTCATGCAGGTGTGGATTGCTCGAGGACAAGCAAACTCTGGGATGGGAGGAGTGTAATGATCCCAATTTTAAGAGAAGGTCGGCCACCATATTTTAAATAAATAAATAAGTAAATTGCTAGGGGCCGACTATGGTAATGATAATTATTAAAAAAATGTGCATTGCTAAATGGGCTGACCTGTACTAATGTGTTTTGGGGTGGTTCATTCCCTAAGGCCAACCTTAGGAAGAATTGATATTTATATGGGCTGGTTTTGGAAGCTAAGTAGTGAAGAATCTTATCTTGCAAGGCATTAAACTTATGCTGTTGTTGCTGGGGCAGAAATCTTAGTAACAGTTATACCTGGGATGATACCCTACCTATTCACTCTTCACAGATTATTACTGCCCTTCCTCTCCATTCTGTATGCCATATCTTGTATGAGCCAAAGAGATAAGAAGGTGGCTACAAAGTGCTGTGACATCAGCAGTGGCAAGTTCAAGCATGAAAGCTGACATTTCCAGAATCGTGTATTTCTTGGAGTTTATCAGATCTGATCAGCATAGAGGAAATTGTTGTGTGGATGTGTCACTTACAAGGCACCCTATCCATAATTGGTCCACCCTTTAGAGAACAGACATCGAAAATATGAATTGAATCAGATGTGTATAATCAATGGCCCATAAGTTGATATGATCCTGCTTAGATCTGAATTTATGTCAGTCTATGATTTGAAGTGTATATGAGGATCTGGTTATAGTTAATAATTTTAATCTGCCTCTTTAATCAATTCTGTTCTTGAGGTCTATAATGAACCAAGTTTTGTATCGCGATAATTGGAAATACTGTTGATGACAATTATTATTCTAAATCTGTAAAATTTTCTGTTTTAATATGCTTTATGGGCTGTGAGCAACTTGAAGAGAAATCTGGAATTTTCTGTTATTTGTTTGAGCATCCAAATCTGAAAATTTTAATTAGGATATTTCATTGCATCAGTAGTCTTGACTCTTACCAGATAACAATGCCTCTTAAAAAACTACATAAATTACATCATCTGCAAATAGACCTTAAACCTTTGAACATATGACAAATAATCAATTTTTTATTTCTGGATATTGGTTTCTTGAGAATCCCATTTGGTGTAGTAGGAATTTCATCTTCATGTTGAGTCCAAAATTCTCTGTTGGGCTCATGCTGTAATAAACCAAAAAATTGGTATTACGTCAGATTGGGAGATTTTGGCAGCCTCCTGCTAAGATTACGGAGTTGCTTTGTTGTTATTACACTATGTCACATTGATGTTTTGGAAACTCCTACAAGTTTATCTTCTACAGTTTTTGTTGTAGTTTTGGTAATAGTATCACTGTCATGTTTGTAATTTTATATTAGTGATTTTGTACAATCACCTAATATATTCTTTTTTATTATAATGACAGTGATCCATTATCTCAGATTAGTGGGGCCTCTATTTTTTTGTTGTAGTTTTGGTAATAGTATCACTGTCATGTTTGTAATTTTATATTAGTGATTTTGTACAATCACCTAATATATTCTTTTTTATTATAATGACAGTGATCCATTATCTCAGATTAGTGGGGCCTCTATTTTCAATCTACAGTATCTCTTTGTCCACTTTGATTGTGGGCCATGCATTTAATGAAATATCAACAGTTTAAGCTTTAAAGAAGGGGTTTATTTTCTTTATTGTATTGCAGAGCTCAGATTGTGTCAAGGAATTTATAGCCTTTTAAGAATGTATTGTGGCAAATCATGACATGTTTTCCAAATATCACGTGGATCATAAAGATAATACAGACGAACAGAATCCTAAGCGAGAGGAAAAAAGTGGTTCTTCCTAGAAGATGGAGAAGTTGAGGGGCTAACATAACCCTCAAAGTTTCCACAAGAAGTCATTAAGCATTCTTCTCTGCATGAGCACTTACATCATAACCTTGCTAGTCTTCGAAGAATTAACCATTGTTCTCTACAGTATTTTTTGTTGTGCAGCTGATACCACTTATTGAACCCAAGTGATGGTAGCTAGATAAACAACTAAAATTCAGTTATTGTTAGAAACCCTTGCAATTCGATTGAAGATTTTCAAATATAATATTCAGAATTTTGTCAGGGTTTACAAAGAAAGTGGACTTTTTAAGTTCTTCTATATTTATGGGATTATTTTGGGAATGCAAGAAGTGTTGTTTGAGCAGTGGTTATGCTCCATAGAAGACTACATAACGTGGACCGAGAGAGCAGGAAATGCCTGGCATTACATTGTAAAGATTAATAATGGGTTGGTTATGCTTAAAAAATTGTCTTAATAGGTCACTAAGTCCATTATTGGCTTTAATCTTAAACTTCATTTAATTTAAGATCATGCAGCCTGATTTTACAATTTGTTCATTCTTTTCGATTGAGTGTTGTTTTGATGAAATCAACATGGATTTCATACAGACAAGGCATGACATTGAAAATAAAACACGAATCCCATGTTCCCAGATATCAGGTAGTTAGTTTGTAGTACGTTGGGATAGTCAGAATTTATTGCAAGTCTCACATTTTGACTACTTAGAATTGTAATACCCCAAAATTGGCATCTTGCAACCCTAACCAATTTTGTTGCATTTAGTCTCATTCTATCACCTTTCTGAAACATTGAAGTCCTATTGTCCTAGGCAATTATGTCTTCCTAATTGACCCTAATTGATCATTTCATTTTTGGATCCCGCAGTGTCGACTTGGAACTAGAGGAGTAGTGGTTGCTTTGCATCGTCTAGGTATACCACTCAATTATGTTGTGTCTCCATAAATTTGTGACCATAATGCCTAAATTTATGTTTCTCAGCTGTTGTGTCCCAGGACCCCTTATAACCCTTTACAACCCTTTACGATCCCTAAGAATACATCTTAGAGGTCTTAAAATGTCGTAAAGGGTCATAAGAGGCTCCTAGGAGGGGCCAGATGAGCTTCCACCTTCACTTGGTTAGCTTTGTTAAGTATAGAATGTTAAACTATTCTCAAAACAAAGAGAAACTCAATAATTTAAGGTCTTAGTCCATGGAGATGCTGAAAAAATGACGGGAATCAATGATGGAGAGTTTTTAGATTCTAAGAATACATATATGCAATGGAGACCAGAAGGGATTTTTGTGGAGATTTGCTACAGTGGCTATATACATACGAGGGTTTCTAGATTGAGTACCAGTGCAAAGATGATGATTCAGTAACCTACGTCTATAGAACCTTCACAAATATCCCTTCTTTGGCCTCCACTCATACCTTTTCTCAGAATCTAGAAACTTTGGATACTGTTTCTCATCCATGCACGAAATGTGCTAGTGATCATATAAAATTACTTTAGGCCTCTAGTATTGATGAGTTGCACAAGTGTAAAATGTTATTGCGAGTCTGGGATCAATTATATTGGATACTCTGTAGTGTACATAAAGGCAAGGTAGTCGTTATTCTCAATGATCGACATGTATAAGTCTTCCAGGCCTTACCTAGTAGCTAGGACTAAAGTTAACAAAGCTCAAGAGACCATCATAGTTGGTCTCTTTCTTCGCTCTATATTATTGAGAAAATATTTTACCTTTCATTAACTCATCAAATGTGGGGATTTAAAAGAATTTAATAGAATATTTCCATGTATAATGTACATTATTTTAGTTGGACGCTGAACAAATTTATGTACTTCACACACTTGTATACTACAAAGTAGGCTATAAAGAAGCATCCCCTCCTGTGGCTTGAGTAATGTAGGCCATGGGAGGAGATGCTTCTTTATCGCCATCCTCATAGTCTACAAGTGTGCGAAGTAGATAAATTCATGCAACGTCAATTTAAATAATATACGTTATCATGAAAATATTCTATTAAATTCTTTCAAATCTCCAGATTTGATGAGCTAATGAAAGGTAAAATATTTTGTCAATAATACAGATCGAAGAAAGAGACAACCTATGATGGTCTTTTGAGCTTTGTTATTTTTAATGTGCATATTTGTCACTTTTTCAACACGCATGAAAAACCTTTCGATGGTGGTGCTATACATCTGACGGGGATTACTGTTAGACACTTCAGTCCTTCCAATGCTCTACCGATAAATATAATGTTGGATAACTAGATTTTGACAGATAATTGTGACAAGAATGTTGTACTATCGATAGGTTGACCTATCGAATAATCATTTCATCTCCATCATACTTTCGATAGGTACAATGTTAGAGAGAATTTCTTTTCAACAAATAGGTGCGACAGGAATGCTATACCACTGACGGGTTTACCTATCAGATATTCACTACGGATCTGTCGCTATTCCAACAGGTGTAATGTCAGACTGGCATGCTATATGCCTGACAGGATACCCACAAGGTTTGTTGGAGTTTCAATAGGTCTACCATAAGAAATTCCATAATAAAGCTGGTCTTCATGTGCTAGATTAAGATGATGTCGGACAACCGACGGTTATCACTTTCATTGCAATTTTCAACACAAAAACACCAACAAACTGATATGTCAAAATGATGACAAATAGGTGTTGCACATCCAACAAATGGCCGTCGGAATTTGGCCTGAAATGTACTAGTGTCCAGAAACATGACACATGCTGACCTATTGAACAATCATTTCATCTCCGTCGTACTTTCGATAGGTACAATGTTAGAGAGAATTGCTTTTCAACAAATAGGTGTGACAGGAATGCTATACCACTAACGAGTTTACTTGTTGGATATTCACTGCCGATCTGTCGCTATTCCAATAGGTGTAATGTCGGACTGGCATGCTATATTCCCGACAGGATACCCACATGGTTTGTCAGAGTTTCGATAGGTCTACCATAAGAAATTCCATAATAAAGCTAGTCTTCATGTGCTAGATTTTGATGGAATATGATGTCGGACAACCGACGGTTATCACTTTCATTGCAATTTGCAACACAAAAACACTGACAAACTGATATGTCAAAATGACGACAAATAGGTGTTGCAAATTCAACAAATGACCGTCAGAATTTGGCCTCAAATGTACTAGTGTCCAGAAACACGACACAGGCACCAGAAAATAGGTATTTCTAGATCTGCTATGTTATGAGGTAGGTATTTTATTTTATCTGATTTCATTATTCTTTGCAAGCATTTCCAGATTTATATTTCTTATCATTAGAATTTCATGTATGTGTTAAATATTAGTTTAGGGTCTCTTTTATGTGCAAACCCCCATTGTTATAAACCCTATTCATATTTTACACAAAACATTTTGGTGAACCTGTTTATGACAACTCTTTCTTTTCGGTGTTAGATTTGCATTTTATGTTAGATCTTACATGCATGTAAAAGTAAATTTATTTTATGCTCTTGCATTTATATTTCAAAAATAATAATAAAAAAAATCACAAATTTTCTTTAAAAATACAAAAATATTTACATTTTTCATGGTTGTAGTACTATTTGTGCTCAACATGTATCATTTTTATTTTGAATACTTTGATGAGGCTTTTATTGCAAAAGAGGATAGATCCCCTAAAGAGGTACATGGAAGTGAGGATAAAAATTGTTCGAATAAGATCTCCATTGATCCTATTCCTATTTCATCCTCCTCTACAAACTCTTCAATTGACCTTTACTATAGGGTTTGTGCATGGTTACCTTCTTGTTCCACTATTTGCAACATTGATGCACTTAGAATGTTATATTTTAAACCTTTGTTGATGGTAAAAGGATGTCCTTGAATAAAAATTAAGGGTAAACATAGAGATCCTTTAGATTTATTTGATAACACAGATTTTGTTTCACATGTTTATTGTACACAAAATAACTCTCAGCCTATTGTTCTGGTTTCTTTACCTCCTTCCCAACCTATGCTTCCTCAAGTTCCTAGGTTTCCATCTTCCTTTAAGGAGTATGACTTACTAGAACAATTACGTGCTACTCATGCCAATATATCTTTATGGGAATTGCTTCAAACTTCTCTGACATATCATGAGGCATTGCAAAAGGCTTTACCTACCCTTCATGCTTTGTCTCCTAACCAAGAGAACATTAATTCATTTTTGGAGTGCATGCATACTATACCTTCTGTACCTCCTATTGTGTTTTTCGATGATGATTTACCTTTTGTTGAGGTGCATAATCAATATGATGCTGCTCTTAAGGTTGTTTCTATTAATCAAAGTATCATTCGTAGAACATTAATTGACAATGGATTTGGGCTTAATGTTTGTAGCATGGATATGCTTAAGGAAATTAAGGCTGATCTTACAACTATTCAACCTAATAATGTCCCTATTCATGAATTTGATAATATTGCAAAGAGAACCTTGGGCATTATTACGTTACCTATTAAAGTTGGTCCAGTTATTCTCAATACACTTATTCATGTTATGCTTGGACCTCTCAATTATAATATTCTTTTAGGTAGACTTTGGTTACATACTATGCATGCACTTCCTTCTACTCTTCATCGCAAGGTTAGGTTCATTTATAACAATTTGATATATATGCTACATATGGATGATGCGTCAAATCCTTTCTTAAATGTGGAATATGCTAAAGTTTCCAAATCTCTCCAACCAAGAAAAGAGCTTGAAAGGCCACCTGAGATTAAACAAACTGCAGCTCCATCTTCTTCGTTGATTGGGGATGACTGGGGAACATTGGACTTTAATCCTTCTTTTATTGGAGAATATAAAGTTTTTGATTTGGAATTCATGAAACAACAAAGTGGGTTTGAAAAATAATTTTTTATAACTTCCCCGCTTTCTACGGAATTAAAAAGTAACCTTGTTGCTGCCTCGATTGAAGAAACAATTGAAACAATAAAACCTAATTGCTTTGACAATGTGACATATGCGGCTCCTTGGACTCAATCTGATATGACTAATATATATGGTTCTGGTTATCATCTGATCAAGAAATCAAGATTTAATGGGAAAGGATGTGGTAAATATGAACAAGGTATACAAGTACCTTTGGACAATGAAATTTATGATTATACATATGGATTGGGGTTCAATCCTTACAAACAACCATTGGTTTTTCCTCTCAATGTTAATCATATCTGCAGTGGACATTTGAAGTTGGTTAACCTAGTCCTCCTTGACATGAATCAGAAACCTATCTTGGATGTTTTTCTCAAAGATGAAGCCTTAGCAGATTTTTTAGGAGCTTATGAGGAGCTACCTATGTTTCATCATAAAAGAAAGAAGCCTTATTGTCTAAATACAAAAGCTTATTTTGGAGAACATGATGAACAAAATATTTCTCCTTTACCAATGGATTCTCCAATACAAAGTAATTTACTAATAACTGAGACTGTTGAGGTTCAAATGGATGAAAATGACTTTGAGAAGATGATAAAAATTGGGAAATGCTTGAATCAAGATGAACATGATTAGTTGGTTTCCCATTTACTTGAATTTAAGGATATTTTTTCTTGGACATATTTGGATATGTCGGGTATAGATTCTAAGATTGTTACTCACAATATTGTTCTCAAACCAAATGTTAAATCTATGAAGCAGAAAATCTGAAAGATGAATCCAAGAATTGCCTTATTAGTTAAGGCTGAAATTGAAAGATTATTGGATGCTGGATTCATTCTCTCAATTGATTATTCAGATTGGATTTTAAACATTGTGCTCATTTCAAAAGGAGAAAATAAGATAAGAATGTGTACTTCTGAGATTTGAATAAAGAATTTGTAAAAGATGATTTCCCGTTACCTAATATTGATATGATTGTGGATTCAACAATGGGTCATGCTTTGTTATCTTTTATGGATGACTTTTCAGGCTATAATTAAATTTTTATTCCTCCTGAAGATCAATTTAAGACTGCATTTATAACACCTTGGGGAACATTTTGTTGGGTCATGATGCCTTTTGGATTAAAAAATGTGGGAGCAACTTATGAGTGAGCCATGACTTTGATTTTTCATGATTACATTCATACGATTCTTGAGGATTATGTGGATGATGTCTTGGCAAAATCTATACAAAGAGGAGGTCATGTTAGTATTTTACGATAGATATTTGAAAGGATTAGAAGTTACAATACGCGATTGAATCCTAAGAAATGTGCCTTTGGAGTTGAACCTGGTAAATTATTGGGGTTTATAATCTCTAAGCGAGGCATAGAGGTAGATACTAAAAATATTGAAGCTATTGTTAGTATGCCTCCTAAGAAAATTTCTCAGTTATGAAGTTTACAAGGAAAAACTAAAGCTAGTCATTGCTTTGTTTCAAACTTAGCTGATAGAACTATTCCTTTTACTTCCTTGCTTAGAAAGGATACCACTTTCTCTTGGAATGAAGAATGTAAACAATCTTTTGAGAAATTTAACGAGTATCTCGCCAATCCTCCTATTTTGCAACTTGCTCAATTTGATAAACCCTTCTATTTGTATACTGCAACCATTCCAAATGCAGTGAGTGCGTTGTTGGCTCAACATGATAGTGAAGGTAAGGAAAGACCTGTGTACTACATTAGTCAAACTTTACTTGATTATGAAAAAAGATATACAAATTTGGAAAGATAATGCTTAGCTTTAGTCTTTTCTTGTCAGAAACTTGGGCATTATCTATTAAATGTTGAAGTCAATGTGATTGTTAAATGTGATCCTTTGAAACATCTTTTCTCAAAAACTGATTTCTCTGGCCGTCTTGCAAAGTGGGTGATGTTACTTACGGAATTTGATCTTAATTTAATTTCTCAAAATTTAATTAAAGGACAAGCTTTAACAGATTATTTGGCCAAAGCTCCTTGCCCTCATTCCGATACATCCTTTACTTCAATAGAATTCCCTGATGAAAACATTCTATCTATTAAACATGATGATTTTTTGGAGTTATATTTTGATGGATCTAGACTTAAGACATGTTCTGGTGTTGGTATTATCTTGATCCCTCCTATGAAAAAGCCTATCCCTCTATCATATAAATTGACTTTTCCTTGTACTAACAATATTACGGAGTATGAAGCTCTTATAGCTGGCTTACGAGCAACTTCATCCCTTAACATTAAAAACTTAGAAATTTATGGAGATTCGTAATTGATTGTGGAATAGATTAAAGGAGGTTATCAGACTAAGAATGATAAAATGACACAATATAGATATTTGGCTCTTATTGTCTTTCACAATTCTCTTCTTGTATGATTCAAACTTTACCTTGGAAATATAATCAACATGTGGATGCCATGGAAAGCGCAACTTCTTTGATTTGTCTTGAGAATAATGCTAAAAACATTCAATTTACTATACATACTCTTAAAAACCCCACAATTTCCAATAAGGTTACCTCTGATTGTTTCAATTTGCATTTGGATGAATGGTATTCTCATATCTTTGATTTTTTTAAAGATGGTACTTTTCCTAAATCAGCAACAAGGAACATGTGTAATTGTATTAGGAAGCTTACAACACATTATATCATTTTAGGAGATATGCTTTACAAATGCTCTTATGATGGTTTTCTATTAAGATGTCTTGGTAGAACTGAAATTCTAGCAGCTTTGGCAGAAGCTCATTCTGGTTCTTGTGGGGGACATTTTGGTGGAAAATCTTTAGTCAATGAACTTCTTAGAATGGGATATTATTGGCAAACAATGGAACAAGATTTTTTCATGTTTGTTAAGAAATGTCTTCAATGTCAGCAACATAGTAATTTGATTCATGCTCTTGCTTGTGAGCTTCATAATCAAGTTTCTCCATGACCTTTTAGTATTTGGGGTTTTGATTTTATTGGAAAAATCTCACTAGCTTCTTCTCAAAGACATACACACATCTTGATAGCTACAGATTACTTTACAAAGTGGGTGAAAGTTGTCCCTCTCCATTCAACTATTGCGGATGCTATTTGTGATTTCGTTCTTAACAATATTATAACACGATTTGGTATACCTTCAATGATAGTTTCGGATAATGGTACCTCTTTTAAGAATAAAGAAGTCACGAAATTCTTGGAGAAATATCGAATTCAACATAGATTTTTGAATCCTTATTATCTTCAATCTAATGGTCAAGCTGAAGCATCAAATAAAGTCAATGAGAAAATTCTGAGGAAAAAAATTAATAAGCATGCGAAAGATTGGCATACCCAACTTACCCATGCTTTATGGGCTTAGAGGACTAGTGTTCGTACTACCACAAGTACTTCTCCTTATAATATTGTCTATGGTACTAGTTCTATTATGCCTTTGGAATTGGAAATACCTTCTTTACGTGTTTCATTTCATGGGATAACTGACAAAGATACATTTCGAGAACAATGATTACAAGAATTAGAAATGTTAGATGAACAATGAATAAATGCTTTGGAACATATAAAGGCTTATCATAAATCACTTCAGAAGTAGTATAATCATAAGGTAATTGAACGATCATTTTCAGTGGGTGATTTAGTATTATATGAGAATCAAAGAAATCTGAATGCTTTACCTGGTGGAAAAGGAAAGTTTAGCCCTAATTGGCTTGGACCTTTTTTTGTAATTGAGGACTTTGGTTCAGATGCTTACAAAATTTTTGATATGGATGGCGTGCCTTTTAAGGAACCTATCAATATTATACATCTCAAACTTTATTATCCTTAGTGCATCTTTCTTTCCTTGTGTATTTATGTATTCCTTATAAAATAGCTATTTTTTTTCTTATAGGTTATGTGATTTTGGAAAATTACATTTGAATACATTTATACATGTTCTTTGTTTCTATTAAGTTTTATGTTATTGGTGAAAATATAGTTATCAATCACATAACTGACTAGCAAAGAGAGTTTTTCATTTATAAATTCTTTTGAGTTTGATACATATGTGGCACAATGCCCTATCTATCACTCTCTCTATCCCTATGCTTTGGTGGTCGATGGCTCCCAGATCTCTCTGATCTATGATGAGAAGATGAAGGTCTCTGTACAGTAGTCCAGGAGTGGCTCCTTGATATGCTAAGCTCATATACGCACTCATGTGATCTCTGTAGGTTAACCATCAGCCTCTCCTCTCTTTCTCTACATAACCTTAGCTCTCATTGGAAACAAGCAAAGATATTGGCATGCCTGTCGGGATATCTATGACCAATGGGGAACTCTCGCTTGTTGGCTATTAGTCAGTAGGATAGGCATGTATCCTTCAGGAACTCAGATACAAAGCTTCTCCACTCTGCTACACTAGCTATAGAATAAAAATATATTTATCTTTTAGTCCTTTTTCTTCACAAATTAGGTTAAATATTTAAATCAAATACATGTTTTATGCCTAGATCTCCCTCCTAGGTATCACTAAAGGGTTTGGATGGTGGGGGAATGTAGTGACAACTCTCTCCACACTCACTATGTCTAGGTCTCAGAGGTGGTGTCTCTGTATGGGCACGTGGAGGTCATTGTGATCTCAGTGGTGATGCATGAACAACATGCACATCCACACCGGTACTATTAGTTGGGGGCATCCTATCTGCTCTTTCCTCTATTCTCTCCTCCATGGGATCTCCCACAGAGATGGGATCCTCTCCATCTCTATGATCCTCCTCCTCCTTTGGTATGCTACTACCTTGGTGTGTCCTCTTTGAAAGGCCTAGATCACCTGTGGGATAATCATCAGGGAAGATGGGGTGGGTTCCTGTCAGACTCCAGTATTTGATGTAGTCCTTGCTGATGCCTGAATAGGCCACATCAGGGGCTATCTTTGTATCCTCTCTCTTGTTTGTATTATTTGTCTATAATGTCTGGTACTAATGGTTGGCATACGATGATGGGTCTCTGATAGTATCTTGTTGGATGTTCCTACTGAGGTACTTCTCTAGGGACCCCCTGTATAAGACCAGATTGTCTCATCACTCTGTCATAGTAGTATGGTATTACTATGTGACTAGGATGACCCTCTAGTAGCTTGTGCTATTGTGAGTTTCTCATCTGATGTCATGTATCTAGCCACTCTGTCATGTGACAATATGGTCTCCATATCACATCTATGCCTAGTACATGGTCTGGACCTACCCTCCAATAGAGGGTATCTCTGTGCTGCCAAACATCTCCCAGTGGATAAGAAAAGGCTCTCGGTGTGCCCGCATCTACCATCACAAGAACACCATGTGGTCATGTACATGTGAAATGCTCAAACAATCAAGTCTATAATAGTGTCTATACGGTGAGACTCTCACACTGATATCTCACCAACTGACATAACTCGTGGTATAGATGGGCTAGCATGCTACGGCCCCATATGAAGATGGTCCTATCACTCTCCATCTTGTGTACAAGATGGGTAAAAGGTGTTGAAAAGATTGTATCCTTTGTGTTGGGTACTACAACCAAAGAAAGTATACACATCATAACCCTTTTTATCAAGGGTGTCAAAACTTCCAGTATGGCTGATCTAGGGTGATATGGTCTGCTTGGGTTCGCATCTATGGAACCTATCCTAGGAAATACTCTACATTTGTATGAATATCCTCAGGACCCCACTGTACTCTCAGTCTGACAGGATCGCCTTGAACTAGAAGTCACAAGATCTTGTATACATCCTCTAGTGTCAGTGCAATATCTCCTGAGGGAAGATGAAAGGAACATGTGTCCTAATCCCACCTCTCTATAACAGTCAATATCATGGCTCAGTGGAATCTCATATGTGGTAGGACTATTAACTAGTACATTCCTACATCTCTCTACAGCTCTATCTCATCCCTATTTAGCTTAGATAGTTTATCTTTGATGATTAGTAGTGGCCCTTCGAAGGGGTGCTCTCAGAGAGGAACTAGGTCTTGTAAGCACAAAATGACATCATATCAGAACTATAGAACCACACAAATCTATATCCAACTTGACTAGGTCAAGGTCAACCTTTTTTAGGTCGAGGTCGACCTTCCTAGGTCATGGTCAACCTTTTTGGGTCGAGGTCGACCTCACTCCAGGAAAGGTGTAGACCTTCCTAGATTATGTCAACCTTAAAGGGTCAAGGTCAAAATAACTGGGTCAGTGTCGACCTTGCCTATAAAAACAAGAATTTGAGATTACAGATATCAACAATAACAAACTTACCTTGGGAAGTGGTTATCCTATGGCCGGACACTGTCTCAAGAGCTCCATTCATGTCACTCGAAGTTCCTCTTTGGTCGGCATCCTTCTTTCTCTCCTAAACTCTACAAATGGTAAGAATGAATAGGTATGCTCTCTCTTCCCTTATTTATAGATCAAAATTTGGGTTTTTATTAGGGTTTTTGTTAGGGTTTATTTATGTCAAATTCAGATTTCCCTTCATATGCTTTTAGATAGACATTCACTCTTTTCATCATAACTTGAGTTTTGTAAAACTATTTTCAATGTCATCTACGGCGTTGGAATTGTGATTCAAATACCTAGCTCCTTGAATAAGTTTAGGAAGGGTAGGAATCCTTATAACTAGTTTAGGAAAATGATTTTTTCAACAAATTTCATATCCAATGTATAGGGCTATTCTTATCACCCTATTTCACCCTTCAGAAGTAGAAAGCCAAAACATGGGGGGCATAAGGGGCTCTATGTTTTTCTCAATTCCATTTTAGTAAGTCTTAGGTAATTTATGGATTTTCATTAACCTTGTGTGCTGCAAGTTGCGGGTACTAACAGTCTTTTTGCAAGATCTCTACATTGAGGACTATCATTTTTATTTATTATGATGTTTTCTTACTTTAGCTTGCGTATTCATGTAGTGTCACATCTAAGATAAAGTGGGGGCTAAATTTATCATCTTAAAATGGAAGCACTTCCATCTTGGTAGGTTTAGCACTCTCATTTAGTGCATTTAGGATGCATCTGCAATTGATTCTTTGTTTCTAGGTAAAATTAGGGTTAGGTTACTAAGGATTATCCTTGATTTCATTCTTCATGGCTTTATTTTCTAGGTAGGACCTATGTACTAGTCCTCCTAGCCTTCATCACATTTCTTCTAGGTCTCTGTGCCCTTTTCCAACATTCTGTTATGTTTTACCATCATTCTAAGTCTCTAGCCGACCCATAAACTTCACTGAAACTCTAAGTTGACTAGCCTGAAACCTCAAGTCAAGGTCGAGGTCAACCTTGACCTTTGTTAGGTTTTGGTTCCTACTTTCAAATTTAGATCATAGCAGGGCCCTAAATTAAAAATGGGCCTCTCGATCCAAATGCGGAAGGGTTTTTATTCAAAATTCATTTAATACATTTCCTCCTTAGTTGGCTACTATGATTGGACCATAATTCAAGGTGAAATTTGAATTAGGGGCCCTTACATTGCCCTAGGAGCCTTGCCTTGAAATCTCTATATAAGAACTCTCTTTTGCCTTCATTTCGATAAGTTATGAGGAGATGACATAATGATGAGATGATGATGCAAGATTGCAAGAGGATGATATAGGAGAACAAGATATAATGATGCCTTGATGCAAGAAAGAATTTTGTGGACAAATTATTTTGGAGATTCATTTGGAGTAAAAAAGATTCCTTCTTCCTTGATCTACCATTTTTAACATTCAAGCATTCTAAAGATACAATCATGGAGTAGCAACTACAGATTATGAGTTTGGTAGGAGTACTTTAGCCTTAGGGGCTTGGCATGCTTTCTTTATCATATTCAAATATATGCATTGCTTTCTCATTTTGATTCATGCTAGGGTTTCAATCTAGAGGATTAGATCTTGGCAATGCACATTCAAAGCTTTTCTTACAAGCAACACACACACATATTTTATTACATTCGGCTATTCGTGGAGGTGGAGATCACCAAAATGGGGGTTTGACTAAGGCAAAACCCTATATAGCCACCCGAAAACACCATTTTTAGATATCTACAATCACTATTTTGGGAGTTACAAAGAAGATTTGGATACCATTTTCGACAAACTTTCAAGATTTGTGAACAAAATTTTTGTCGGAGCAGTGTAGGCCAAGGTTGACATAAAGGGGCATCATTGTGCCCCCATATTTGGGTCAAGGTTGACATGGTTCAGAAAAGAAAAAATATTTCTGGATATTTTCTATGTTTCTGTTCTAGATCCAATTGCAGAATTTTCAGAAACACGATATAGGCACCAGAAAATAGGTATTTCCAGATCTTCTATGTTATGAGCTATGTATTTCATTTTATCTGATTTCATTATTCTTTGCAAGAATTTTCAGATTTATTTTCCTTATCATTAAAATTTCATGTATATTTTAAATAGTTGTTTAGGGTCTCTTTTATGTGCAAACCCCCATTATTCTAAACCATATCTATATTTTACACCAAATAGATCTCAACTTCCAATTTTGAGTTAAAAGTTGATTTGCATGATTTTACTAGATAACTGTTTCTAATTTCTTGATGACTCACCAATCAATTCAAGCTTATCAAGGAGTGATTTTTGGATTTTCCATGAAATTCTTAAACCCCTAAATTTCTATATAAACAGGCCTCAGTCAGTCACAAATGATCATGAATTTGGAGAATCCTTGCACATGCAATATTGATGAAGGGTGCTCCCCTTAATACCACAAACACATAACAGAAACAAAGAAACAACAACAATATGCAAGAACATAAAATTGGCTTCTTATTATCTCCACAAATGTGGAATTACAAACTTTCAGAATTACAATATGCAAAGCCACATGGGCATTCCCTTAAAATATTTTGTAGGACAAAGCCTCGAATTATTACCCAGATCTACTACCTAGAACTACTCTGAACTGCCTAAGACAATAATACAGCCTTCCTTATATAGGCAATTTTTCACCGCCTGGGAAGGTTCCAGACTTTTTAGCCAATAAGGCTGACCAAACTTAGAATAATTTTAATTTACATTTTATTACATCATAGTTGGCTCAAAACAACTTTTGAAACCCGAACAAATTTTTTGAAAGAAAATCATTTTCTGCCAATTAAGGTGACCCAACGTCTAGAGACCATAAGTCATCACCCGTTGCTCTGTTGACTATTATAACCCCATTTCGGAAATGCCATGAAGTGCTCTACAACACTTGAATTAAGCAAGTTTCATTCAGCCCAAATTTCAACCTCATCCGTGGCCTCTAAAGCCTTCAAAACTGAGTTCAAAGTTTTTGAACCCTGCTGCCAATACTGAAAATCTTCAATATCTTCCAATCTACACTTGATCCGGCAATGAAACTTTACTGGCAGACTGATATAACCAAAATGAACCTCTAGGGAAGAAATCAAACCATTCTGAGCATGAATGAAAAATTACTAAAAATAGTAACTTTCCAGAAACAACATCTCTGCACAAGATAGCCCTTATTGAAAAGAAAATAGAAATATTTTTGGGTGATGTAAGATTGCTCTTACACCCAGGATGCTCCTGCATCAAATATGGAGAATAGCAGCGCTATACTGTCAAATTCTTGAGATTGTGCAACTTTTTGGGAGATCCATTGCTAACATTGTTTTCTAATTTTTGCATCCATAGAATAGATTCAATTCATTATTTTCAAGTTTTAGATCAATTTCATTTATCTTACATCATTATTTTTCATAAAAAATCCAAAAACATAGATTAAATCTAGCATCCATTTCATTAGATTTTGCATTCAAATCCTTCATTTAGATGTTACATTTCATTGATCTCGGTCAAATTCTAAGAATATCATACTCGCATCTACTAGAAGGCAGTACATCGCTCGGTTAATGATATTTTCGTGTATTGCATATTGTTATGTCATTAATCAATAATGTTTTACTGATGTGTTGTGTCTTATAAATAGGTACAATTTTCACACACATTTCTGACGCCCACTGTGGGGGCCCAACATCCGGTTTCCATTTTTCATTTCATTCATTTTCTGGCATTTTTTTTATTCAAGATTCAATTTTTGATAATTTTTCTGCACAATCTCATATGACATTTGTAGATTTTCGTATCAAAAGTCTTTCTCTGTCATATGGCAGATGACATTTTCTGAAGTGTCATACTAGTTGTTATATATTGTCATATCAAACCTGAAGTGTCATATCCATAGGTACCCACTGTCGTATCATATTTAAAGTTATGCATGGGCACATGTATATTGTCGTACGGCTTTCATGCCAATTTTTCAATTGTTGTATGTGATTTCTGATTAGTTTTTAAGACATTTGATTTGAGATTTGACTGACAGCTAACCCTAACATTTTCTATTTTCTGGTGTGTGACTATTTGAGATATCCTAAAACCTTTTTGCAGAATGAGAGATGAAGACTTGAGCATAAAAATCCACCTTTTGGCCTCTTCTTGTGTTGTCTTTTAAGCCATTCTTTTGCAGGAAACCCTTTTAGAGAAATCACATGCCAAAGACGCTTAATCAACAAAGAACTCTGACAAGTGGTTTTGCAGCTTGTCGAATCTTCATCGAGAAAATATTTTGTTTTCTTAATATTTTATTTTCATAGGCACCTAGTTAATTAGGTACGTGCATCTATTTCCATTGAAGCAGATATTGAGGGGATTATGCTCTTCTCCTTCTTGGGAGAATAAAAAACCCATAAGGTATCTTCCCCAATGCCAGTTTGTGTACTGTCTCTGGATTAATTTTCCTTGGCATGTCTTGGATAGGGAAAATGACAAGGTTAGGGGATTACACTCTTCTCTTCTAAGAGAATCAGAAACCCAGATCCTGTGATCCCCAACCTCACATTTACTTTAATCCTTTAGAGGGCCTGTTGATGAGGTAAAAAGCTCCTGAGAATGACCCAAGTGGGGACAAGTCTTAAGTTGACTCTTCCACCCCACTATAACATTTGACGCTTCCTTGAGGTTAAAGCCTCAGAAGACATAGTTTCTCTTTTTCCTTGGATTCATTCCATGAACATGCTTTGATTTTGTGTAGAGTGTAGCTACTTAAATCTTGCTTGTGAGACTACATAGATCATAGTGCTCATAGGGATATACACCTCAATATTGCTTGCGGGACTATGGGAGACAGTTGTAAACAGATGCCTTGATTAACAACCTAAGCTAGTTTTCTACCGATCTACCTTCAAAGGATTTGTATTGCTTGTGTGAGGTGAATAGTAATCACCCCAAGACACTCGTCATATCGATCCCTCCTTAACATTTGAACTTGGCTAATATGGACTTCAACATCCATTGCATGTTGTTGGACCTACATATTTTGAGAAGTCATTCAGTGTGTTCCTAAGTCAATAAGAAAGTAATACATCTCTTCTCCTAGTTAGGTTAAGGCTAGGTGTGTTCTATTCATTGAGTCATTTCAAAAATGTTTTCTATGATTGTGAGCCTATTGCTATGGTAAGCATCCTCAAACAATCTAATACACAGATTCTAAAAACTGGATGGTGAAATTTGTAAACCATTTTTTAGACTGAAAACACCAAAAATCCTAAGAAACTGCAACAAAATCTTTTTTCTGGTGTCAACTATCGTCTAGACCCTGCAATTTTTGTACGAAAATTGCCATGTTCCTTCAAGTGTCATATCAAAAGCCCCGAATTATCGTACGAGAAGCCATACAATGTTGTATGAAAGTTGTCCAGAATCTCAATCTAAAAATTCATCCTTGGTTTCAATTGTCATACAAGATTCTACAAAATTCATGCCAGACCTCATCCTTTGTCATATGAGCCTGTATACTATCATACAATAGTTTGCACAAAATTGCTAGAAAACCCTAATTTTTCCAGAAAACTAGTTAGTAGTCAACCCTGGTCTAATTTGGTCAAAATATCCACTGTGTTAGGAACATAGTAGAGGAACAACATAAACCATCTTATTTTCCCAAAGTGATCTATTTGGCTCAATTTGTCATCTGATTGATTAGTTTGAATTCTAATTCAATCTTGACAAGGTTGTGTCACTTGATATTTCCTATATCAAATTATCTGTCAGTTGTCTTATCTTGCTCTAAAGATTCACCTAAGGTTAATGATGGAAACTAGAGATTCTTCACACAGAAAACCAAGAGAAGAACCAAAAGCATCACCTTCATCTTCTCTTATTGCTCAAACATTTCATCAACTGTACGATAACAATCTTTACGAAGAAGACACCGTTGGCAATTTGTGGTTAAAAAGAGGTCACAAAACCCCTTCTACATTAACACAAGGTCTCAATCAAAATGCTACCATGTCTCAAGGTGAAACTAATTAGGGCTCATAGGGTCATCACTCTGAGCATGGTGGAGATCAAGAACCCACACCTTCTGAAATAGCACAATACCATAATGATGATCTCTTTAAGAAAATGATGAAACACTTCTTACGAGAAGACAAAGAGACATACTTCCTCAAGTTGCATGACAAGGTGCCAAACTTCCTCACAACTTCAATATCAAAGATATCATCACACATAAGGTAGAGACCCCTATCACAGCTATGATGAAATAGATGCATGCTATGCAAGTTAAACTTAACAAGCTGGAAAAAGAGAAAGAACCCAAGGAATTCTCTATGGATGCCCTATGTCCATTTCCATTCGATCAGAGCTTGTACATGTCACCATTCCCTAAAGGAGTGGAACTACCCAAATATGACAAATGTGATGGAAATTTAGATCCTCAAGATCATGTCAGAGAGTTATGTACTCTATCCATGGAGTTCATGCATGAACCAACATTCTTAATGTGTCTCTTCCCACGATCTTTGGGAGGAGCAAACATCAATTGGTTCTCTAAAATACCTTCAACCATCAAATTTTTTGAGGAGTTAATCAAATATGTTCTATAAAAATACTCCTACAACATCCAACATCTGGTCACCATGATTGATATCTGCAATTTAAAACAGAAGTTAGGAGAACCCTTCCTCACTTTCCTCAAATGTTGGAGAAAGAAGTTCTCACTTTATGCTTGATAGATCCTAAAAAAGGAGAAACTAGAAAT
>BSBK01012737.1:65000-119306 GCA_027943335.1 Chamaecyparis obtusa
TGAGGGACAAAAAAATTACATATAATAATAAATTTGCAAGAGGGCATATCATGGAATTTTCACCATTAGAGCATATTATGGAAAACATATTGCTAATAAATTTATAGGAACAAATCATATGATGGAAAACATCCACTAAGAGAAGATCATAACGATGAAGTCCTATGATCCAAAAGTATGTATAATTCTTTACATCTCAAACCACATTTAAAGCTCTACAAATCCAATCGTTTGGGCATTTACTCATCTTTTTTTCCTCTTGTTCATTGAGAGGAGCAGCCAAAAATACAACTCTATATTTAGGCCAAGAAACTTGGCTATCATGAGAATTACTCTACAAAAGTAATTATCAATTAAAAAAATATTAGTATTTGGTAATTTTGGGCCAGACTATGTCGGTGCATCCGTCAAGTGTCCATAGCACAAAAGATGTCAAACTTTGATGAGGCATTTCTCAAAATTTGTGGCGCATACAAATGTTCCATCTGAACCTATGAGGTCGCATGTGATGACACTCTAAAATAACCTCTTTCAATGTTTGGAAACTCAAATCAATTTGATTGTGCCAATAAATTTTCTACAACCCCAAAATCATTGAGTGAATTCAATGAAAAGTTGCAATAAAGAATAACTTTAGTTATGTCTGTCTTAGGCATGAAAAATCAATGCCAACACATCTAGGTGGCCTAATTTATACGAGGCATGCCCTTGTTTTACTTGCCAATCCATCTGAACATTCCAGACCACAATGTGTTGGAAAATACTCTAATGTCCATCTTCATCTTGTTATGTTCATCTTGGGAATTGAACCATCATAACTTTTGTTATATTCATCTTGGGAATTGAACCATCAACTCCAAAACATGGGTTTATTCTAGACATGCTCCTATTTGGTTTGCCAAGTCACCTGAATATTAAAGCCTGCATTGTGTCGATGCACCCTCTAAGTGCCCAAAGTTTTAAAAAATAAAATTTTGATGGGACGCCTCTTAGAATCTATGGCACATAAAAAAGTTCCTTTTATAGTTGTACAAGGTCTTGTGATGACCCTCCACCATAACCAATCAATTTACCAAGGCTCATATCCATTTTATCATTACAAACATTTTATTGCTACTACGAAAATTGTCAAAACATTCAATGAGAAGTTGTAATATAGCATAGCATTGGAAGGAGAAGGGAAAGCGTGAAGAGTTGTAGGTTCAAGGTGGAGTGAAGAGCATAGTAGTGCAGCATAATAAGCTGCAAAGTCAGCTATTGTTGTTTAAGGAGGAAGTAATGAGGGGTTATTTCAACTATTGGAGAACACCTGAGGACTGAAGAAAAGCAACATAGAAATGGATTCAGTGGATGGGCTAGGGATTTCCATTATGAGAGAAACCCAAATGAGGAAATCCAGAGAAATCACTTCTTCCAACAAAGACCAAAACCACACCAACAGAGTCCTTGGGTTTTTCCAAGAAATAGAAATAATTTCTGTGATTCAATGTTTGAGCTCAATCAACAGGGAACTGATAGAAATATCTTACAAGGGAGAAACTACAATAGAAGGAATGTCCAAGGAACTAATAGTTCTACACACTTTGAAGATATGAACCCCAATATTATTCCAATTTTTCCAACCACCCATTGGGAAGGCCTTTCAAACCTCCTCTTCTGAAAAGGGTTTGGACACAATCTCACTGGAATGTTCACAATCAGAGGCAATAGATGGTTTGAGGAGTTCCAAACTCTCTTTACAAGAATATGGAAAGAGTCACCTTTAAAAACATTCTCCACCCGAAAGAAATATGGCAACATAAAAAGGGGCATCTAGAACCAGAACTTTCAGAGACGCCTTCAAAACTCAATTCTTTAGAGATCAAAGTACCAGAACCACTGGAGCACCCTTCAGAGCACAATTCTCAAGAGATAAGAGAGAATTCCCAACATGTCCATCTCTCCATCCAGGATGATCCTATTCAGCTGAAGGGTCAGACGTCAACTATTATCATGCCGATGGATTATCTAGAAAGAGAGTGAGGTCCTTATCAACAAAAAGCATTGATTTGTAAGTTTTGGGAAACTTATTTCTCTTTTGAAGAATTTAAAAATTGGGTTTATTTGCACTGGGAAGCAGTAGATTTGATAGAATGCATAGACTTGGATCTAGGGTTTTTTTTGGTTGTATTTCAAACTCCAGAGGCAAGGAAAACTATGTTTAGTCAAAAGGGATGGTTTCATAACTTTGAAGGTCTTCACATGAAAATATGGAGCCCAAACTTCAATAGCAAAGAGTGTAAAATTAAATTCATCCCCCGATGGATCTCCCTGGATAACATTCCTACAGAATATATAGAGATGCAAAAATATTAGAGATATTTGGGAACAATTTAGGAATTTATCTTAGACATATCTGTTCTGTAGACAATGCTTGCCCAAAAATTTTCCTTTTGATGAACACAGAAAAGGAACTACCTAATTCACTCAAAATTGTCTCAAAATTCAGAATTTGGATTCAGCAAATCAGATATTACTCACAAAAAGATATTCCAGACAAATTTTTTCAGAAGTCCTCAAAAAGAGATGTGTTTATGCACAAAAAATTCATTCTCCTACAGGATGGGGATGAATGGTAAATATTAGATCAGAAAGAGAAGCTACACAGCTCAAAGGAGAATAGATGCCAACCTTCCACTCTTTTTCCAGAAATAGTTCAACACTTTCAGGCTTCAGAGTTCCAACCAACAAATTCGGGTAAGGCTCTAGAAAATCTTGATAGCTCAGAGGTTGAGCTCTTCCTCTGGTGCTGGTATTGGAGTGTAGTTAATCACTTGCAGAAGCCCAATAGAGTGTTAGAACTAACTTGGGTAAACACTCCTGAATACAAAGCACAATCACAAGATCTTGCGGTCAAAGTAACGTTTGATCCAATTTTTGCAGAAGACAATACCATCTCAGATGCTTTAGATGTAATACCTTCAAATAAGGATTATAGAATGAAGTTAATTCCTTCTTACTGGGACTTTCAAGAAGATACTGTTGTAACTACATCACATCTGTATTCCAAAATAGTGTCCTACCTTAAATATTTGGGAAATGATCCTCAAGTATTTAATGATAGGCAAGTTTTGAACTTATTACAAAAATGGCATGTGGAAGTGCAAGAAAAACTTATAGATGAGATTGCAGAACAAGTTTTGGCAGAAGATGATTCAATGGAAAATGTTTAGGAAAGCAAGCTTTATCCAACTCAGCACTTCTCAGATGATGAGTATTCTTCAAATAGGGAAGACCCTAATCTTATAGGATCAGTTAATCAAGAGCAACCTGTTGTCAATACTATCCATGAACTTCATCAGTCAGAGTCAACTTCAGAGGACATTTTACAAATTAAATTAAGTGACATGTTAAGAGATGTCAAGGAAAAGAAATATGGTATAGGAGGTTCTTCAAGTATAAAAGATACTACCAAATCAGTACAAAGTTTTGATTCCCGTGGTGATTCTAGTCCTGTCAACCCTAGCCCAAAGAGTTTTAGTAGCGGTGGTTATAGGAAATCTGTGAGGCTGTTAGGGATAGATCTTGGAGGTGAGTTTTCTTCAAATATTTTTGTCAAGGACAATTCTAATGGAATCTTAGAAGGAGGAATCATTCCACTTCAAAAATAGAAACAAAAGAAAAGGCAATCCAAAAGTAGCTTCAAGGAAAATTACCCTTCAGAAGTTATGAAGGCTTCATCCCCGATTCCACAAAAATTGCAAGCCATTTATGATCTATTTGGAATGAATTCTCAACCCACATCAACATCGCTCATAGATGTGAACCCTCATAATTTATATCCTTCTTCATTCGTGGAAAGACTGCTTGATTCAAAATCTGTAGAGATGAAGAAAGATGGGCAGATATAGAAAGCATGTTTTCTCCAGAATATCAAGGCAATGATAATACAAATCAAATCAGCCCAACCATCAAACCACTCTCTCCAATTCAGAATTAGGATGACTTTTCCTCAATGGGTTTCCAAAAAATATCTCCACCAAAAACATCTTCGGATTTTGGCACTAAAAAGAAAAACAAGATTGGAAGGAAATCAACTTCTGAACTTAGAGCTGAAGTTGGAGAAGATCCTGATCAAACCAAGATCACTTCATTTATGAAAGTTGGGAAGGGGAAGTTCCTTCCAGCCAACCCATGAAGATTATATCTTAGAATGTAAGGGGTCTTAATGCCCTAGCTAAACAACATCTAGTTGTTTCAAAATTTTCGAAGCCAAAATTATTATGCTTCAAGAAACCAAAATGAGTAACATCCAAATGGATAGCTTTAATAAAGGTTTAGGAGGTTGGTCAATGGAAAGTGTGGATGCAGTCGGCTCTTCTATGGGTCTAGCTATATTCTAGAATCTAAAGTTTGTTAACTTGTCCAAAATTGAATCCAAAAAACATTGGTTGGCAAGAGATATAGCTAGTGTTCACTCAAACATCAAAGTGTCATTATTTAATGTTTATGGCCCAACACATACTAAGAAAAAGTTAGAAGTTTGGATAGAGATTAGTCAATTCTTTTAGATGTGGCTAGATACAAACTTTATTATTGGAGGAGATTTCAATGCCATTATCCATCTTTTAGAAAAGAGCAAAGGCATTCAGAAAGAATCTCAAGCTCAAATTGATTTCAAAGAAAGGATTTCAAAAGAAAATTTGATGGAAATAGAAACAGAGGAAGGAAAATTTACTTGGAATAATAGGAGGTTAGGTTTTACCAACATTGCAGAAAAACTTGACATATTCTTCTTCAAAGGCAACATTATAGACTTCCAATTTGATTTTAAGTGAAAAATTTCTCCTACTTCAGGTTCGGATCATTTTCCAATTGAATTGGAAATTTTAGGGGAGGAAAATCCTTCACTTTGCCCTTTCAAATTTGAAGATATGTGGTTGAAGGAAAAAGATTTCTTAAAATTGATAGATCACTGGTGGAAAGGGAGCTCAATCAAAGGGTCCAAGCTATTCTGTTTTATCACAAAGCTTAAAGATATTAAAGTCATTTTATTGGAATGGAACAAATCACACTTCAATAATATTTTTGATACTAAGAAGATCTTAGAAGAAAAAATTCAAGAACTTAATGAGGAGGTTATAAAAAATGGAATGTAAGAAGACTTATTCATAGCTGAGAAAGGATTGCTTAAAGACTACGAAGATATTCTAGCAAAAGAAGAATCATTCTGGAGGCAGAAATCTAGAGAAACTTGGCTCGAAGTTGGCGACAGAAACACAATTTTTTTTCATAACAGTACCAAATGCAGAAGAAGTTCTAATAGAATCCACCAACTAATCACTGACAATGGAAGAATGATTGAGGATACAAAGGAAATCCAAAAGGAAATAGTTCATTACTACTCCAAATTGCTAAGCAATGAAGAGGGCTCTACTTTGAGTTTTCAAAACTATATGTTAGAAGAAGTACCATTGATCATCAACAATGAGGACAATAAGATGCTTATGGAAAAAAATTTAGAGCAAAAGGTCTTTGCCGCTCTAAAATAGATGCCTCCAAACAAATCTCCAGGTTCTGATGGATTTCCCGCTAGTTTTTTTCAACATTGCTGGAGTATTTTGGGATCGGATCTTACAGAGGCTTTGGACACAGCTAGATCTTCAGGAAGATTTTTGAGAGAGATTAATAATACATTCTTAGTACTCATCCCAAAGAAAGAAAATGCTAACAATCTTGATGAATTCAGACCAATCTCTCTCTGCAACACTGTTTACAAGCTTCTAACTAAAGTCCTAGCTAATAGGCTCAAACCCTTGTTAAGGAAAATTATTAGTGAAGAATAGATAGGGTTTGTTCTAGGAACATCTATTTTTGATGGGGTCATTATAGCTCAGGAATCAATTCACTCAATTCAAAATCATAAACAACCAAGCATGTTAATCAAGCTAGATGTTAAAAAGGCATATGACAAGGTTGTCTGGAGATTCTTAGCAAAGACAATGGAAAAATTGGGGTTCTCTAAATCTTGGATTAACCTGATTTTTTATTGCATATCAACACCAATGTTCTCAGTTTTGATTAATGGCTCTCCCCATGGATACTTTGAGAGTTCTAGAGGCATTAGACAAGGAGACCCTCTCTCCTCCTTCTTGTATATTATTATGGTAGAAACTTTAAGCAGAAAGCTTACTTCATTGCAAGATCGAGGTCTCTTAAAAGGAGTAGAAATAACATCTATAGTGAATCTAGTCACACATCAACAGTTTGTACATGATACATTGTTGTTTGGGAAAGGAACAGTCTTAGAGGCTTTACAACTAAAGAAATTACTGAAAAGGTATGCCCTAGCTTTAGGATAGGAAGCTAACCCAAAGAAATCACAAATCTTTTTCTTCTTTTCCAAAAATAGGATTCAAGAAAATATTTTGAAAATTCTAGGATTCAAAGAAGGAAAACTGCCTAGCTCATACTTAGGAATTCCATTGGATAAATTAGTAAAGTCTAATAAGGCTTGGACCCCCATTAATGAAAAATTGGATAGAAGAATGGAGTCTTGGAAAGCTAAATAGTTATCTTGGGCAGGAAGAATAGTGATGATTAAATCTATCATAGCAGTAATTCCCATATTCTCAATGTCATGTATATCTCTACCTACAAGCTGCTACCTAGCAATTGTCAAAAAAATGAGGAGTTTTTTCTGGCAAGGAACAGACATAAAAAGGAAATTTGTTTTAATCAGGTGGGACAAAATCTACAAATCATACCATTTAGGCAGAATGGGTATTAAAAATCAGATGATGCAAAATAAAGCTCTAGGGGCTAAATTATTTTGGAAAATCCATAAAGAACCACACCTTAAGAGGGTTAGAATAATCAAGAGTAAATATATGCAGAATCCCATCCAAGATGATGTTCTCAGGCTGACAAACCTTCCTAGAGGATCAAGGATTTGGAACTTCATATTAGACTCTAAAGGAATCATTCAGGATCATGTATTATGGAATATTAGACAAGGTAATAAGGCACGCTTCTGGGATGATTCATGGGGGGGCTACCCAGCAATTAATAAGTCTTTCCATTCTCAAAGCTTCATTAATACATGTTCTCAAAGATTGGGCATACTTGTTAAAGACTATATTATACCATTAGACACCCCACATGAAGGGAAATGGAAGTGGAAATCTTGGCATTCATTGAACCTACCAGATCAAGAGATAGAGGAATTGTTGAGGATTTTAAAAAATAGATCTTTTCTGCTCAAACCAGGGTCAGATGAAGTAGTTTGGTCCAGAGCTTCCTCAAGAATCTACAACATTACAGAGGGCTACAAGATTGTAGATAAAGAGTACAATCAAGAGTCCACCTCTTTACCTATTCACCTCTGCTGGGATAAGGCATGTTTACCGAAAGTGGGGGTTTTCACCTGGGTTTCTCTACAAAACAAAATTCTTACAGCAGATAAGTTCAGTAAGTTTGGTTACCATGGTCCTTCAAAATGTTTCTTATGCAACAATAGTGATGAAGACGTCAATCATTTACTTTTGAATTGTTCTTACACAATAGCTTGTTGGTAGTGGTTATGCATCAAACTAGGTTGGATCTTAGCTTTTCCCAAAGACATTCTCTCCCTCTTTTAATCTTGGCCAACTCTATCCAAGAATAGCTTAATGGGAAATCTTTGGATACTCACCCCTTCAATTCTCATATGGGAAATCTAGAAAGAAAGGAATAGAAGAATCTTCCAAGACATAAGTATGGATTTAGACTCTCTTCGCAATAAAATATAATCTTCAATAGTAGAAATAATGAATGCCTAGACCAACATTCAATTAGATATTCCCAAACATTACACAGAATGAGATGACAAGATGTTCAAGAACTGGTTCAGCTTTAAAATTCCACAAGTCATTGGCTTTGGCAGGAAAGAAAACATTCTCAGTAGAGAAAATTGCAAATGGTCCCCTCTCACAATTGGTTGGTATAAATTAAACTTTGATGGGGCGTGCAGGGGCAACCCAGGCCCCTCAGGTGTAGGTTGCATTATTCACTCAAGTAATAGTATCATCATAGCAAAAATGTCTACCCCATTGGAAGAGGATACTAACAACATAGCAGAATGTAAAGCCTTAAATGTCAAACTAGCTTTATGTTTGGAACTAAATCTTAGGAAAATTGAAATTGAAGGGGATTCGGCTTTGGTTATCAATGCTATCAGAAAGAATAGTACCCTTAATTGGAGAGTTCAAGCTTTGATTGAAGCATCATTAATAATGATCAACAAATTGGAAGCTGTGACTATAAATCACATTTACAGAGAAGGTAATGGACAAGTTGATGAATTAGAAAAGTTGGGAGCTGACGGAGTATCCTCTAAATTCATCTCTCAACAGATTGTATCTAGTGGGTCTTGAGATTCCAACTAGGGCAATTCTCTACAACCTTTGGATAGATGATTCTAGGATGAAGTCATGGTAGAGGTTGAGGAAGAGGCATAGCTTAAAGTAGAGGTCGTAGGAGATGTTGTTGATGAAGGTGATTCAGATGTTGCTGCAGAAGATGAACCTGATGCCATGGAGCCCTAGCAGGAGCATAACATAGATTCTACCTCTTATTCAACCTGATGAGAATAACATCCTTTACCAGGTTTTTTGGTTTCATGTTGAAACATTTCAGTATTGATTCTATGTTTAAAATCTTAGCAACTTGTGATCATAAGGATCATGATTTAGACAGTTTTTATTCTATGCTTTTACTAGAAGGCCTTCTTGCTACTTAGCTTTAACTGGCACCCATAATCCCCTATGGATTTTGGACTGCTTTCTTTATTTTAAGCTTTTAATATGTACTTTTGTCTTTTTCTTATATAAATATAATTATCGGCTTCGGCCCCTTACCAAAAAAAATATAGCATCACATTAGTTATGTTTGTTTTGGGCATGAACCAATAGAGAAAACACATCCAAGTGGAAAGGTTTAATCTAGGCATGCCCCTATTTCACTTGCCAAGTCGCTGAAACTTTCTGGGTCACAATGGGTCTACACATCCTCTTAAGTGCCCAAAAACTACAAATCATTGACAAGGCATTTCTTAGAATCTATGATAGATACACATGTTCTATATGAAGCTAGGGAGATGTATGATAACCTTCTATGAGAACCTATCACATTTTTCAAAGACTTGAATCTCTTTGCTTGTGGAGAAAATTCTTTTGCTTCCATAAAAACCATCAAGTGCATTCAATAAAAAGTTGCAATATCCTTTTAAGTGTTTAAAGTACAAAAGTTGCCAAACTTTGACAAGTTGTTTCTCAAGATCTATGACATGTTCAAATTTTCTTTTTGAAACTATGAGGTAATGTGATGACCCTCTAAAATAACCTCTCTAAGTCTTCCAAGACCTAAATCTATTTGTTCACGAAAAAATTTATTTTGTTGTTCCAAAAATCATCAAGTGCATTTAGTGAACAATTGAAATACAACATAACTTTTATTTTGTTCATCTTGGACATGAACCATCAACACCTAAACAATTGAGTGGTTGTGTTTATGCTAGACATGCCCATGTTTTTCTCACCAAGTTGCTCAAACATTCTGTTGCCTCAAAAATTATCAAGTGCATTTAGTGAAAAGTTGCAATATAGCATAACTTTTGTTCTATTTGTCTTGTTCATGAACTATTGCTGCCATTACATCTAGGTGGTTGGGTTTATGAGAGGCATACCCCTAGTTCTCTTTCTAAGACCCTAGCCCATATCACAATCTATTTTCTAATTCAAATTTTAACCCTAACCCTATTTTTGTCTTTCAAAAAGTGAATTAGTATAATTTTTTTTTGCTAATCTCATCATTCTGATTTAGTTTTTCAAAATGTGTTAATATTTATACAAATATTTTTTTGTTCCCTATTTCTAGTTCTTTAGGAAATGTCTTAGAAACGTCACTTACTATCCCCCCGTTTGTGTCCCTGAAATGCCATGGAACATAGAAAATTAGCCACAAGGGACTAAAATTTTACAATGATAAGTTTTTTGATTCTCATGTTTTCCTGTATCTTGTTTGCACCTTAGTTGTAATGTTGTAATAACTGATTATATTTTTTATTACTTGGGTCTTTGACGAAGGAGATATATTCAAATTCGAGTGAATATTACTTTGGAAAATTGAGATCAAAGTTAGTTATCTCTTTGAATTTTCTCAGTGTTGAGTTTTAACCTGCTGAGTTCCAAGTCAACATCATGAAAATGTGGGTGCTTACAATTATAGAGGAAAATTATATTGGTGCTTAATTATTGTTGCATCTTCTCTTGGATAAGTTTTTATTGTTTGGATAGAGGATGAACTTTAGTATGATTTTTCTATAGCCTTTTGGCTAAATGCATTGTTGTGTTAACTGTAGCAACTACTTGGTGCAATAAAGGAGGAACTAATAGCATTATCAACCAGAACTTAATTTCATTCTCAACCAAGTAATTGGTCACAATCTATAAATGGAATCACTTCTTTTTGAAAGAAGAGAGAAGGTAGAAATCCCTTGTAACAATTTTTTTCTAATAAGATAGAAGTGAGTCCAAAGCATTGATTATCATACTATAGACTAGGCTTTGAGGATACCTGTTATCTATTTTGAAAGGCTCAAATCAATCAAACATTAGACTAATCTAGCATTTATATCAAAACAAACACAATGAACACTTTAAGCTAAGCCACCTCAGATTGAGCTAAAACAGGTGCACCCAAGCACTGTTTGATTTGCTCTTGCTTAAGGGGATGTGGGTGTTCTCTCTAAGCACTTGGAGCATGTTCCTAAATGCTTTCTAAGATAATTTGAGACTCATGAGAAACCCCCAAAAAATGGCACAAAAATAGGTATAGGACACCTGATTTGCCCCTAAGGCCTCAAGAACTCAAATGATGCAAACTAATATGATTAACTTGATTTTTAAACCCAAGATAGATGTGATATGATGCTATGCTTATGAAAAACAATGAAATAAACTATATTAATCCATTAAGTTTATGCTAAGATTGTGCTAAAAAGCTTAATGAAATTTAAAAATTAGTTTGATTTTAGCTATGATCTAACATGAAAATGGAATTATAAGATTGCTATTTGCTTGAAAAGAAAGTGGATGGATTGCTCTTAGAAATGAGGGTATTTATAGGATTTGGGAAGGGCTTGCGTTAGGAGGAAAGGTTAGAGTTTGGGGTAAGGTTAGGGTTAACTCCTTGTGACAAGTGTCTCAAGGGGATTGGGTTGAAAGATGGGAGGAATGTGCACAATTTGAGAAATGTGTCTAAGGTCAAAGGGTGTAAGAAAAGGGTGAGGGGCTTCTTAAATGCACCATAAATGCATGTAAGAGGGATAAGGAGGCCTTAAATGCCTTCAATGCATGTAAGAGAAGCCTCTAAAAGTTTGTTGACTTTGGGTCAAGCTTAGGAGTTGGCTAACCAAGGTTAGGGAATGTGACAAGGTTAGGGGGAGGATTAGGATTAGGATTAGGGGGATTTAGGATTAGGATGGGTGAAGAGGTTGGGTTGAGAAGATTCTAGAAGAGTCTAGAGTTTTCCTAGATTTTATGGAATAAATATTTATTCATTCCAAAGGCTTTTGGTTTTTGGAATATTTATTAAAATATATTTAATAAATATGAAAATTAAATATTTAATCTTAATTAAATATTTTGAGTTGGGATTAGGGTTAGAAAAGATGGGATTAGCCTTTTAATCGAATTTAAGGAGGGATTAGAAGATTCTAGAAGAGGTTAGTGGTCTTAAGAAAATTGGCCAAGTTTTGGTCAAAAAATAAATTAATTATTTTTTTTGAGATTTTTGGTCAAGTTATTAATTAAATAATTAATAAATAAGGAAATAATGTTTAAATAAGATTTAAACATTTTTGGGAGGGATTTCTTAATTAAATATTTTTAATTAAGATAAAGAGATTTAATGACATAAAAATAAATAAATAAATTAATTAATAAATGATGATGTCATCATAAGTTTTTCAGAAAATAAAAAATACTTTATTTTCTAAAGGATTTTTAGGTGTCTACATTTTGCCCCTCTTTGATGCGATGGCACAAGTGGCATGGCATCAAAGACAAGAAAATAAGATGTCCAAGGCTATAATTTAGAGGAATGAGGGGTTGTGCCCCCTCGAGAAAATAACGCAAGGAGTAAACGTTGTGAAATTTTCTCGAAAGGAAACAGAGAAGGAAGGACCTAGGAAGAAGGAGAGATAAATTAACTAAACTTCCAAGAGAAAAGATGGGTGAATGCAAGATGAGATGGAATGCAAAATGCAGGATGCAGGGATATGAGGATGCAAGATTAATCTATATGATGCAGAATGCAGGTGATTGGGGGAAGCTCCAAGTGAAAATGTGGAGAGCACAACCTAGTTTAATATAGCAATGCTAGAGACCTGCCAAGGAGACTAGGATCATGAGGCCTTGTCACCAGCGTTGCATAGGACTGACGCTAAAAAGACACATAGGGTTGCCCCAGCATCACACCTGAAACCCGAAGGAGGCATGGTGGAAATGATGCTAAAAAAACTACAAACACACGATTGACTCACATGTAGTAGCAAAAGATCAAAAGACCTTGCCCCAGATTGTCCTCATTTGCAGCACACCATGATATAAAGGATTGTGGTGACTGTGAGTAGAGAACAATGAGAAGCCATAAAAGATTAACAAGATCTAAAGGACAAAATCCAACACCAAAATGAGAACTCCAAAAAGACATCTTTTGCCAAGGAGAGAGATTTGATGAGACGGAGTTGATTGATGGGGGGAAAGATTGGTCTAAACGTGTGGAAGGATGCATCGACATGGACCAGGGGGATGGGTGGAAGATTAGGTCTGAGAAGAGGAAGGATACATCCTCAAGGACCTGCTGAGGGATGAGAGAATGAGTGTTGTTGTTCGCTAGAAAATGATGAAGTCAAAGAATAATCACTGTGATCAAGAATAGTTGATGAAGGGTGCTCCCCTTAACACCACAAACACATAATAGAAACAGACAAACTACAACAATATGCAAGAACAGAAAATTGGCTTCTTATCATCTCCACAAATGTGGAATTACAAACTTTCAGAATTACAATATGCAAAGCCACACGGACATTCCCTTAAAATATTCTGTAGGACAAAGCCTTGAATTATTACCTAGATCTACTACCCAGAACTATTCTGAACTGCCTAAGACAATAATACAGCCTTCCTTATATAGGCAATTTTCCACCGCCTGGGAAGGTTCCAGAATTTTAGCCAATAAGGTCAACCAAAATTAGAATTATTTTATTTTACATTTTATTAAATCATAGTCGGCTCAAGATAACCTTTGAAACTCAAACAAAAATTTTGAAGAAAATTATTTTCTGCCATTTCAGGTGGTCCAACTTCTGAAGACCATAAGTCATCACCAGTTGACCCGATCGGCTATTATAACCCCATTTCAAAAATGCCACGAAGCGCTCTACATGCTTGACTCGCATAAGTGCCCATCACCCAAATTTTTGACCTCATTTGAGGCCTCTAAAGCCTTCAAAACTGAGTTCAAAGTTTTTGTACCCTGCTGCCAATACTAAAAATCTTCAATATCTTCCAATATACACTTGATCTGGCAATGAAACTTTACTGGCAAACTTATATGACCAAAATGAACCTCCAAGAAAGAAATCAGATCATTCTGAGCACATACAAAAATTATCAAAAATAGTAACTTTCCATAAATAGCAGCTCTGCACAAGATAGCCCTTATTGAATATAAAAACAAAAATATTTTTGGGTGATGCAAGATCGCTCTTACACCCAAGATGCTCCTGCATCAAACACCCGGGGTAATTTGAGAAGTGACCCTGTCACGACTCAGGTGTGCAGAGGAAAACCAAGATGGTTAACCTCCTCCTTTGCTATCCATGATGAATCTTCAACATGTCTTCCTTTCCATTTGACCAAATACTCTTCATATGTCCTATTTCTTGTGCTTCTGCCAACACAACTATCCAGTATGTCTTCAATCTCCTTGGTATCTGAACTAGTTGTTGGAATACTCCACTGTGCTGTTGTGATGTCATCTTCAACACCCCCTTCATGATACTCTGTCAGATCTGAAACATTAAATACTGGTGAAATATTCAGCTCAGTAGGCAACTCGACCTCATATGCATTTCCTGAATCATGCTTCTTCAATATCTTATATGGCCAAAACTTCTTCATTTTCAACTTGTTATATGTACCAACTGGAAATCTTTCCTTCCGCAAATGAACCATGACTTCATCTCCAACCTGAAATTCCTTATGCCTCCTTTTTTCATCTGCCTTAGCCTTATACTGTGCATTCATCTTGGCAATGTGCTTCCTCACTTCCTCATGAATGTTCTTCAAATGTTCTGCAAAATCCTCAGCTTCATCACTACTTATTTCTCCTTTTTCTATCTTTCTCAATTCAGATGCATTTCTTGGACTACTTCCATATATAATTTGGAATGGTGATTTACCAGTGCTCCTATTGATAGAATTATTGTATGCAAATTCTACCTATGGTAAAATCAAATCCCATCCCGTTGGCTTATCTCCAACCAAACATCTCAGCAAATTCCCCAAACTCCTATTCACCACCTCTGTCAGTCCATCAGTCTGTGGATGATGTGATGAACTGAACTTCAAATCTTTTTTCAGCTTCTTCCAAAATGTGCGCCAGAAATATCCAACAAACTTAGTGTCGCGATCTGAAACTATGCTCTTTGGGAAACCATGTAGTCTCACCACTTCTCTGAAAAATAATTCTGCTACATGAACATCATCATTAGTCTTCTTGCAGGGAATGAAATGTGCCATCTTTGAAAACCTGTCAACTACTACAAAAATTGAATCATGTCCCCGCTTTGTCCTTGGTAAACCAAGAATAAAGTCCATACAGATATCCTCCCAAGGCTTCTCTGGTATAGGTAATGGCTGATACAACCCTGTATTCTGCTTCACTCCTTTCGCCATCTGACATACTCTACAACTCTATACAAACTTCTTCACATCTTGCTGTAATTATGGCCAATAATAATTCTCACTAACCAAAGCAAGGGTTTTATCATGACTAAAAAGTCTAGCCAATCCTCTGTTATACTTCTCCTTGATGAGATTCTCCCTCATAGAACTTTGTGGAATGCACAACTGGCTCCCTCTGAATAGCATATCATCTTGGATGAGGAAATTTAACCATTTCGTCCTGTCTAGAGTAACAGGTTTTGTACAAGCTATCCAAGCTTCACCAAAATTAAGATCCTCTGGATACAAATTCTTGAGTTCATTGAGCCCAACCACCTCAATCTGCATCTCTGTCAGCAACAGTTGCCTTCTGCTAAGAGCATCTGCAACCCTGTTAGACTTTCCACTCCTGTGTTTCAAAAGAAATGTATAACTCTGTAAAAACTCAACCCATTTCAAATGCCTTTGATTCAACTTTCCTTGACTATTCAAATATTGCAAAGCTTGATGATCAGTATACAAAACAAATTCCTTAGGAAGCAGATAGTGTCTCCACTTCTTCAATGCCTGAACTATAGCATAAAATTCCTGATCATAAACAGAATATTTTCTCTTGGCATCATTCAATTTCTCACTGAAATAAGTAACAGGTTTACCTTCTTGGCTCATAACAGCTCCTATTGCAGTACCACCAGCATCACAATCTACTTGAAACACCTTATTAAAATCTAGAAGTGCTAGAACAAGTTGTTCTGTAACTTTTTTTTTTAGCAATTGAAAACTCTTTTTCACCCCGTTAGTCCACTTAAACTCTTTTCTATCCCCTCTCATTGTTTCAGTCAAGGGTGCACAAATACTGCTAAAATTTTTGATAAACTTTCTGTAAAAGCTAGCCAAACCATGAAAAGATCTTACCTCAGTAGCACTCCTTGGAGTAGGCCATTCAAGGATAGCCTGTACCTTCTCTGGGTCCATTTTTAGACCTTCTACTGAAACTACAAATCTCAAATACACTAACTCTTTCTTCACAAAATTGCACTTCTTCAAATTAATCAATAATTTCTCTTCTCTCAACTTCTCAAATACCATATGAATATGCATCATATGCTCCTCCAATGTCTTACTAAAGATCAAAATATCATCTAGGTAAACAATGACAAACTTATCTAGAAATTCTTTCAAAACCTTGCTCATGAGCTACATGAAAGTGCTCGGTGCATTAGTTAGCCCAAAAGGCATGACTAACCACTCATATAGTCCTTCCTTTGTCTTGAAGGCAGTCTTCCATTCATCTCCTTCTCTGATCCAAATCTGATGATATCCACTCTTCAGATCTATCTTTGAGAAATACACAGCTCCACTCAAACAGTCCATAATATCATCCATTCGTGGCAATGGAAACTTGTACTTGATTGTGATCTTGTTTATTGCTCTGAAATCTATACACATCCTCCACTCTCCATTCTTCTTTGGTGCTAATACTGCTGGTATAGCATAGGGACTCAGACTCTCACAGATCAATCCTTTCTGCAACAACTCATGTACTTGTCTGTTCAACTCCTCACTTTCTATAGGTGTCATTCTCTGTGCTGCCTTATTTGGAAAACTCACTCCTCGGATCAAGTCCATCTGATGACTGATCTTCCTGACTGGTGGTAATCTATCAGGCACATTATCAGATACAATATCCTGAAACTCATTCAACAAATCTGCAACTTCTACAGGAACATCTTCTACTTCCTTCTTACCAGCTTTTGGAATTAAAGAAAAACACACATGCTCATGCCTCATACCATCTAGGAACTTTCTTCCATCAACAAAAATTATCCTTGCACTACCACATACATTTTCTTCTATTTCATTCAATGGCTTTAGCTTATGTCACATTCCATCATTTGTCAGGGAATATGTATTTGCATGACCATCATGTACAGCACATCTATCAAACTGCCATGGTCTACCCAACAACATATGACATACATCCATAGATATGATATCACACAGTACCTCATCTTGGTACCCACCAATCTTGAACTTCACTAGGCATTGTTCATTGACCATGACCTTGTGGTCATCCTTTACCCAGGCAATCGGATATGGATGTGGGTGCTTCTGTCTCTTGAGCTTCAACTTTGTCACCATCTCTTCTGACACCAAATTGTTAGTGCTTCCACTATCAATAATCACATCACAACACTTACCCTCACACTTGCACCTGGTGTGAAACAGACTCCTCCTTTGTTCAGGTTCATTTTCACCACTCAGCAGGACTCTTTTGTTAATCAGTGTTTCTCCTCTTTCAACATCTTCAAAATTTGATGATTTGGCATCTTCATCTACATGTGCAACTCTAGCCTAGCCTTCATTTCTCTTGTCTGTTCTGACTTGGCACTGAGGACATTCAAATGCCCTATGACCTTCTTCTCCATAGTGAAAATATGTTCCACGGAAGCCTCCTCTTCCGGATCCTTATCCTCTTCCTCTTCCTCTCTGATCTCTATTATTCTGATCTTGGAAATGATTGAAATTGTTTCCTCATTGATTCTGACTGCTACTGGTCTCATCCTTCTTTTTCGAATCTTCATTTTAGCCTCCATAGGACCGTCCACCAGATCGTCCACCGTGACCCCTTCCGTTTTGTCTGCTCTCAAACTTCTTGTTTAGTTTTTCCTCTACTTTTAGGGCAAACTGGTATGCCTCCTCAATAGTGTTCATTCAAACTAGGTTCAACTCCTCTTGAATTCTTGGCCTTAACCCATTAAGGTATCGGGCAACTTTCTCCTTATCAGCTTCTGCATAGCCTGTTCTGATGAGAAGTTGATAGAACTCCTCTGTATACTCCTAAACAGATCTTCCCGCTTGTTTCAAACTTTGCATTTTCTTTAGTAGGTCAAGCTCATAATCAATGGGACTGAACTGTCGCTTCAATTTATCAACCATTCGATCCCATCTTGTGATTTTATCTTTCCCTCTTCTATTTCTCTCCAATTGAACTTCTTGCCACCAGATCTTTGGATGACCCTTCAGTCTGGCCTTCGCAAATTTGACCCTATCAGGATCCTCAACATCTTCATACTCAAAATATTCCTCACATTCATTGATCCAGTCAATCAATTCTTCTGGGTTAAGATTTCTAGAAAATGTGGCAACCTCAATCTTAGGTCTTTTCCCAATCTTGGAAATCGCTTGAAAAAGTCTTTCTTCCTCATGGTTCACAACTTTGACTTCTCCTTCTTGATCTTCTTCCTCAACTTCATCCTCGCTTTCATCTCTGACATTAAGATTCATTCCTCTGTGAATCTCTTCTTGCAATGCTCGCACTTGTCTCTGGAGTGCTCTAACCTCAGGTGTTACAACACCAGCTCTTCCGCCACGTTCCCTACGTGGAGGCATTTTTGTGATGCGCACTGAAACCCTAACCACGGTCCTAGTGCAAACTGTCTCATAGTCGGTGATCTATTTACACACTCAAGAACTTCTGCTCTGATACCACTTGATGAAGGGTGCTCCCCTTAACACCACAAACACATAACAAAAATAGAGAAACAACAACAATATGCAAGAATAGAAAATTGGCTTCTTATCATCTCCACAAATGTGGAATTACAAACTTTCAGAATTACAATATGCAAAGCCACATGGGCATTCCCTTCAAATATTCTGTAGGACAAAGCCTCGAATTATTACCTAGATCTACTACCCAGAACTATTCTGAACTGCCTAAGACAATAATACAGCCTTCCTTATATAGGCAATTTTCCACCGCCTGGGAAGGTTCCAAAATTTTAGCCAATAAGGCCGACCAAACTTAGAATTATTTTATTTTACATTTTATAACATCGTAGTCAGCTCAAGATAACCTTTGAAATCCAAACAGAAATTTTGAAGAAAATTATTTTCTACCATTTCAGGTGGTCCAACTTCCACAGACCATAAGTCATCACCAGTTGACCCGATCAGCTATTATAAACCCATTTCAAAAATGCCACGAAGTGCTTTATAGGCTTGACTCATGCAAGCACCCATCATCCAAATTTTTGACCTCATCCGGAGCCTCTAAAGCCTTCAAAACTGAGTTCAAAGTTTTTGTACCCTACTGCCAATACCGAAAATCTTCAATATCTTCCAATATACACTTGATCTGGCAATGAAACTTTACTGGCAGACTTATATGACCAAAATGAACCTCCAAGAAAGAAATTAGATCATTCTGAGCACATAAAAAAATTACCAAAAATAGTAACTTTCCATAAATAGCAGCTCTGCACAAGATAGCCCTTATTGAATATAAAAACAAAAATATTTTTGGGTGATGCAAGATTGCAATTACACCTAGGATGCTCCTGCATCAATAGTCGACAATTGATGTTGTTGAAGTACAAGGCTAGATAGGACAAGAGTTCAGATCAAATGCTGCTACAGGACTTGCAAGGACTATGTACAACAAAAAGGGATGATATGTACAATAGGCTAGAAAAGAGATACAACAGATATGTACAGAAGCTCAGGATTGGGGATGGGAAGAACTTGCTATACAGGATATATAGGAAGGATAACACTATACAGGATATATAGAATATGGTACAAGATATGTGCAAGATATGGGACAAGATATGGGACAAGATATGTGCAGGTGGGTTTGCGGATGTTCTTGAGGATTAGGAAAAAGAGGAATGCTGGGGGATGGTGGATGGGGATGGGGATGGGGGGGATGGGAGTTTGATAGATAATGACTCGGTCCACTATGTATGGTGCTTGTTTGCCAGGCTTTCACCAACATACTTGTCCAAGGTGCTTGAATTGCCAAGTTTTCACCATTGGACGATTATTTTTTTTTCTTTTTTTCTTTTTTAATTTTTTTTTGTATTTTTCTACTTTTTAAAATTTTTATGGATTTTCTGAATATGTAGGATCTGGTTTAGGCATAGAACCTCTTCAAATGTATGATGTTGATTGGATCATTCAAAGGCTCATCTTCTGGTGTAGATAGCTGATAAGCTCCGGAGCTGAAGCATGCTGTGACAACATAGGGGCCCAGCCAAGTAGGATCAAACTTGCCTTTCTTTTCTTTGTTTTCTTGGACCTTCTAATTTTCTTTGAGGACCATGTCACCAACCTAAAACTATCTAGGATGGACCATTTTGTTATAACTCCATTTGAGTCAATTTTGGTATGCAACCAGGTGATCATATGCTTGCTGTCTCTTTTCATCCAACAAGTCTAGCTGTGTGAGACAGGCTACATGATAGTCTTCATCAGTAGTGTAGTTCTTCATGGAGACTCGCAATGATGGGAGCTCGACCTCGATCGGCAGAATGGCTTTGACACTATACACAAGGGAATATGGGGTGGTGCCTGTGGGAGTGTGATAAGAAGTGTGGTAGGCCCAATGGGTGGGATTGATTTGGAGGTGCCAATCATGACCAGAATCATCGACAACCTTCTTGAGGATTTTCAAGATACATTTGTTGGTTTCCTCAGCTTGGCCATTTCCTTAAGGGAAATATGGACTGGAGAAATGGTGATGGATGTGGAGTCTAGCACACAGATCATCCACATGCTAGTTTTCAAAAGGTGTGCCATGGTCTGTGAAGATGGTAGATGGTATGCCAAAGTGAAAAATAATGTGGTAAAGGATGAACTTGGATATTTGGATGCCAGCAGTTAGTGTGAGTGGAATCGCTTCAACCCATTTGGTAAAGTATTCGGTGGCAGTTATTATGTACTTGTGTCCATCTGAGGAAAGAGGAGTGATTAAGCCGAAAAAGTCAAAGCCCCAACATGAAAATGGCCAAGGTGGCGCAATGGTCTGTAAGTCTTGTGCTGGTGCATGAATCAGATTTGCATGCTGCTGACATGGTAAACATTTTCTGACAAACTCACAAGCATCATGTTCCATGGTTGACCAATAATACCCAACTCGAAGCAACTGCTTAGCTAGAACCATGCCACTCGTGTGGGCACCGTAAATTCCAGTGTGGACCTCTTGTAAAGCCATGATGGCCTCATTTGAATCTAAACACCTAGAGAGGATATTGTGATACCCTTGACGATAAAGGGTGTTGGCTACAAGAGTGTAGCGGGAAGCTCTATGAATAAGGTTTTGGCATTGGTTATTGGTGAGATGGGGAGATATGATACCATTCTTTACATATGCATGGATGTTGTGGTACCACAGGGACTGAGGACCAACCATGACATACATGATTTCTACATCAGCATTTTCATAAGCTGGCATGTGTAGCTACTCGACTAGAAATTCATACTGTGATGCATTGCATGGGATTTCTAACAAGAACCCAATAGTTGCCATTGCATCGGCTACTTTATTCTGAAGTCTTGGTATCTATGTGAACTATAGATTTAGGAAATGCTCTTTTAGTCTGTTCACTAGCTCTTTGTAAGGGAGCAACTTATCATCCTTTGTCTGATACTCATCTAGGACTTGTTTGATAATCAGTTGTGAATCTCCAAACACTTGGAGTTCTATGATATTCCATTGAATGACTATTTTGAGACCTGAGATGAGTGCCTCATATTTTGCAATGTTGTTAGTGCATGGGAATCCCAACTTGAATGATTTTGGGATGTAGTCACCTTGAGGTGTGACGAATAGGATTCCTTCCCCTGATCCATATGATGTGTAGGAGCCATCAAAGTATAGTTTCCACATGGGCTGTTCTTAGATCATACATAAGTGTTCGTCAGTGAATTCCATGATTAGTGGATAAGCATCCACCAGTGGTGCCTTTGCTAGCTGATCGGCAATGACTTGCCCTTTGATTGCTTTCAGATCAATATACTGGATGTCAAACTCACTGAGTAACATGATCCATTTTTCCATACGGCCTGTGAGAGTTGTCCTTGATAGTAGATATTTGAGGGGATCTACTTTTGAAATGAGCCTGATTGTGTGGCTGAGCATATAATGTCTGAGCTTTTGAGTGGCAAAAACCACTGCAAGGCATGCTTTTTCCATAGGTGAATAATTAAACTCATAGCCGACAAGAGTTTGACTAATGTAGTAGATGGCTCTCTCTTTGTTTGTATCATCATGCTGAACTAAGAGTGCCCCCAGTGCTGTAGTGGTTGCCGAGATGTAGAGTATGAGAGGGCATCCTAGAACTAGTTGTAGTAGGATTGGAAAGTTGGCTAGATACTCCTTGAGCTTATCAAAGCTTCTCTGACATATGGGGTCTCATTTGAAGCTTGTGTCTTTGCATAAAAGATGCATGAAAGGTTGGCACTTGTCTACCAGCTGAGAAATGAACTGACGCACTGATTGAAGCTTTCACTGTAGGCTTCTGAGCTATTTGAGAGTTCTTGGTGGAGACATTTCTGTTATTGCTTTAACCTTTTTGGGGTCGATCTCGATGCCTCATCATGATACTATGAAACCTAGGAGCTTTCCAGATGTAACACCAAAGACACACTTCTTTGGATTGAGCTTTAAGCCATAATGATGCAAGAGATCAAACACACTCTCTAGAACAGTTAAGTGTTCACCTCGTGTTTTAGATTTTGGAAGAATATCATCCACATAGTCTTCTAGGATCTTATGGATCATGTTATGGAAGATTGCTATCATTGCTCTTTGATATGTGGCTCCATTCTTGAGCCCAAATGGCATCATGTTGTAGCAGAAGGTACCCCATGGAGTTGTGAATGTTGTTTTATGTTGATCTGCTTCTGCTATACGAATCTGATTGTAGCCTAAAAAGCCATCCATTAGTGACAACATTTCATGACCCGCTGTAAGATCTACAATCATGTCTATATTTGGTAGCGGGAAATCATCTTTAGGACATGCCTTGTTTAGGTCCCTAAAATGTGTGCATATTCTGATGTTGCTTGAAGGCTTTGTGATAGGAACCATGTTGGCGATCCAATCTGAGTAATCTATTGCTCTAATAATCTTAGCATGGAGGAGCTTTTCAAGCTCTGCTTTGACTAATAAGGTGACTTTTGGATGCATTTTTCTCAGCTTCTACTTTACAGGCTTGACATTAGGATCCACTGCTAGATGATGGAATACAAGATTAGGATCAAGCCTGGGCATGTGTGCATATGACCATGCAAAATTTATGACTGATTCTTTAAGGAGTGCAATCAAAGCCATTTCTTCACCCTCTGTTAGGCTAGCCACAATGTAGGTGATTCTCGGACATTCCTCTATACCCAAATTGACTAGCTTAGTTTCTTCTATGATGATAGGTGACTGGTCAAGTCTGTAATCTTGGATAGGAGGAAGAGGCAAGTCTTCATCTTCTAGCACTTGAATTGCCAAGTTTTCACTAGAAGATACACTCTTTATTTTTACTATTTTGGAATCAGAATGTGCCCCAGAAGGGTTTTCACATAAAGGACTCATTTTTTACTTTTTCAATTTCTCTTTTGTAGCTCAAGCTTGCCTCCTCCCCAAAGTATCCTTTTGGGTCAAGCTTGTAGATGTGAGTTGATTCTAGATCTTGGATTGATTGTGGGCCTGATGCCCCCATGAACTCTAGGAGTGCTTATGTCCTTTGGAACTCATCAATGTGTGTGATACTTGGTTGGTCCCAGTCTATGAGTTGAGGGTGGATGAGGGGAAGTTCTATGAGATTGATGGCAAGTTGTTGGAGGACAGAAGTCCCTAAGAGGGTGTTATCGTCAAAGATATCATCATAGGATCTGATTTCTTTCTCTTCAAGGATGTCTTCAGTTTCTATGAGATTGTCCTGGCTATTCAAGAGGGGAACGCTAGTCATGTCGGTGCCCCCAATTGTGGTATTGGGCCCTTGTATATGGAGGTGAGGGTTATTAAAGCCAAGACCCTGATGTTGTGGGTTCTTTTGATGCTGTGATAGGGTCTTTGCTTCTGCCTTCTTGTGGTCCTAGACCACCTCCTTGGTAGTTCCATTGCTTAGTAGTGTATTTGTGTGATTGTGGGTATTTATCCTTGAAGTAGCTAAGGAGTTGAGTGTCAGGTGGTAGGGGATATTTATACAACCACCTATTGATGTCAGGATCCATCTCTTGGCTGTTTAATGTGCCATGGGATTCAAAAGTCATAGGTCCCATTTTCTTGATTGCATGATGCTCTTCAACAAGTTTTCTTTGGTGACTCAAGCGCCCTTGAGTATGTGGATCAAGTGGGAGGGCCCCTACAACAAATGCATCATGTAGGTTATATTCACCACAGCCCTAGTTATTGATCTTGATAGAAGAGAGGGTGGATGTGAGGATGGTCTTTGGATCACAGTGGGATCATGATGAACTGGCAACATAAGTGCCAATGTTAGTTCCAGGATAGTGAGTGGAATGAGGGAATGATGCTTCCATCACATGAAAATATGCGAAGGGTTGGGGATCAACATGGATGGTAACCTCAGAGCCTTGATGCAGAAATTTGATGCACTAATGGTAAGTGGATGGTACAGCCTTAATGGAATGAATCCATGGTCGGCCTAGGAGGATATTGAATGGTAGGTCAAGATCAACAACATGGAAAATAGTATCTTGTGTTGCTGGGCCTAGCTGAATAGGAAAAGTGATAATACCCTCAGAGGTACGCTCCAAGTTGTCATAGGCTTTGATAGTGATTACTTCATGTGCTATATCAGCTTGTGTGAACCCAATCTACTGAATGAATTTCAAAGTACACAAGTTTAGGGCTAAGCCATTATCTATCAAGACCCATTTGATGGCAAAGTCTCTAACCATGATGGTGATGCAGAGGGGGAGAGTGTGGTTAGGCACAATGTCTAGTATATTGGATGGTTTGAAGGATAGAGCACAAGCTGCGGATAAATGTCCCACAAGGGTCTCAAACTGGGTGGTGTTAATGTCTGTGGGGACATGTCCTTCTTTGAGAGCTCAATCAAGGATCTCCTGATGGAGGGGTGAAGTACGGAGAAGGTCCAAGATGGATATTTGGGCTGGTGTATTCCCAAGATGTTCTATGAGGTTATATTGTGCATTGTGTGCATTATATGCTGGTCTTGGATGGGCACCAGTGACAGTTATCTGACTTCTATGGGTGGTAACAACACATTGACTATCTGCCCCTCTAACATAGATGACATTGGCTGTGGGCTCAACTTGGGCTATACATCCAAAAAATTTATCATAATTGATGTAGGCAGTAGTGTTATCTTCTTGCTTTCCTTTGCCATGATTCTAGGGATGATTGGTATTGGCTTGGTTCTTCCCAACATTATGTTGTGGGAACACATTCTGATATATTTGTAAATTGGCATTTGGCGAGGCATGAGTAGGTGGATTGACTTGGATCTCCTTTTGATCAATGAGATTTTGGATATAATTTTTTAGTCTCATACACTTCAAGGTAGTGTGTCCTTTGACATGAAGATAATCATAGTATTCATGATCTTTGTACCAATCAAGCTTGGGAGTGGTATCATCAACTGGCTGGATTGGTGGAAATGTGATCAAGTTGGCCTTGGCCATTCGGTGGAAGATAACATCTAGGGGCTCCCCCAGTGGGGTGAAGGTCTTCCTTGAATTGGTCTGAGCTCTGGGCTTGCTTTGTCTAGGAGCAACATTGATAGCATTGGCTTGATTGTTTGGATTACCTTGATAAGCTGGAGGTGCTTGCTGCTGATAATTCTACTAATTATTCTGAGGATGATAGTGTTGCATGGGTTGCTGATGGGCTTGAGGAGGTTGCTGATAGATGGGTCCTTGTTGCTATTGGTATGCGGGAGTTGGTGTAGGACTAGCCACAAAAAATTTAACATGCTTGATATTAGTGGCTCCATCAGTAACAACATTCTTGTTATGATTCCAGTATCAGGATTTATCATTGCTGGGTTTATTTTGGGAATCATTTTTGAAGTGCCGGATCGTGCCTTCATCTAGGAGGGCCTTTTCAATGCCTATCCCCTTTCTTTTGATATCTTGATAGGTTTGGAGACAATTCATCCGCATGAAGTGGGACAGCTTAGGATGCAGGTTATCAATAAAGATTTTGGTTAAATTCTTTTCAGGTGGTTGGTATGATAACCTAGTGGTAAGATTCTGCCATCATTGCAAGTATTCTACCAGGCTTTCTCCTTCTTTTTGCTTTGAGTTGCAAAGATCTAACAAGGTCAACTCATTCTCAACATTGTGGGCATAATGGGAAATGAACTTTTCAGAAAGTTTAGCAAAGGTTGTGATAGTCCCACATGGTATTCTATAGAACCACTCAACAGCGGTTCCTCCCAAGCTTTTGGGGAATAGGCGTAAGAGATGTTATCACTGTAAGCCACTTCTTGGCATGCCATATAGAACTCTTTGATATGATTGAATGGGTCTCCTTTCCCCCGATATTTATCAAAATTAGGTGTCTTAAAGTGCTTAGGGAAAGGAATAGCGGCAATGGATCGGTCAAACGGGTAAGGACACACCTCCTCGAACTTGTAGGTTTTATTCTTAGTACCGGTTTGAAGCTCCTTAAGAGCATTCTTCATGGCTTCCCATTTGGCATTGATTGGTGTTTGAGCAGGTGCTCCCATTTGAGGTGGGTATTGTGGAGTGGGATATGGAGATGGCTCAGTGGGATAGGTAGATTGGAGTGGATTTTGGAGCAATGTTTGCTAGGGATATTGCTGATGCAACACAGGAGGATATTGCGATGGAGGATATGGGACTGCTTGCTAGTGTTGTGGGATGACTGAGACTTTCTATTGTGAATGGTAAGAGGAAACTTTCTGCTGTTGGGGAATGATGGGGGTTTATTGTTGTGATGGGAAGTGCGATTGCTATGGTGGAGGCTGGTGGAATGGTGCAGCTTGCTGGTAGGATGGCCCTTGCTGAACTTGGCTATGTGGTTGACCGATATAGGTTGGATGCATTCCCACATTGCTTAAGGGTGGAACTGATGTAGGGAAGCTTGAAGCAAAGGGTGGCTACGCAAGATAACTTGTGAAATGGGATGAAATTTGCTACTGAGGTGGAGGAACTTGCTGAAAAGTACTTGATGTTGTGAATGGATAGCTCTCAAAGGATGAAGCTAGTGGTGGTTGCGATGGTTGTTGTTGTGCTATTTGTGAGAAGGTGGCTTGTTAGTTTGCAAATATGGATGTAGGAAAGTGGGTTAGTATGCCCCAAGATTTCATTTCTTCTTGAGTGAGGCCCCAATGAGAGCCAGTGTGAGGTGGGAATTGTGTTGTAGCGGATGCTAGGAAGGTAGATGTGATGGGGGTTTGGGACATGCATGATGGGTTGGAAAAACCCATGGAAGGCATTCCTATGGTGAAGGCATTTTGCTAGGCTTGCGCTTGGGTAGATGCATGCTGGGGGGGAAAGGAAGGGAACCTTTGTGCTCCCCATGAAAAGGGTGATGTTGATGTGGAAGCTTGCTGAGTAGGAAAGGGAAGCAATTGCACTGCCCCCGGAATAGATGATGTTTGGGCTTGTTGGGAGAAATAGGGAAATGATTGTGTTGACCCTGGAAAAGATGGTATGGATGCTGAAGCTTGTGGAGTGAAAGGGAAAGATGATTGCATCTCTCTTGGAATAAAAGGTGTTGCTTGGTTTATGGAAGGTGGTGGAACTGCTTGTGTAAAGGTTTGTGTAAGAGGTGAGAGTTGATCTTGTGACAAGCATTGGATTTGTGCAAGAGCTTGAGTAGCCATGGCGGATGATGAAGTAACTATGATAGGAAATGGAGAAGATGGTGTTACAGCTTGTGTTACAGGACTGGCGAAGCTTCCTTGCAAAAGAAGGGGAATGGTAGAGGTTTCTTGAGATGTTTGTAAGGTTGGATCAAGGAATGGTTGGATGAATGGAGAGTATACTTTTGCTAGGATTTGGATAGTGCTTATGGGAATACGAAGATGGAGATATGGTAGAATGGGAGTATGGCTTTGTCCAAAGTTAGTGAACATGCTCTGCTGGTTTTGGGCCATGAGTGTATTGACTACTGGTGGATTCTCTGGGTGATTCACATATGTTTCTATTGCCAAAGGATCTGAGGGGATATTGGGATCATCCCATGAATTACTAGTTTGTATTTGAGGATCATAGGCTACCATTGCTCTGGTAAAAATGTTGGGATTAGATGTGCTAGTGATTGGATAAGGATTCATGTTCCTTCGCTTCCTAGATCCAGATCTTGTCTCAACAGGCATGGATATGCAGATGCTAGATGGATGCAAGATGTTTCCTAAAGATGCTAAAGAATGATGGATGCAAGCTTAAGGAACTTCTAAGGATGAATGAACATCTAAAATTTAATGCAAGGATTGGTGGGATGATGGAAGATGGTGACAGTTTGGTGAAATGCTTGGTGATGATGGAGGCTTGGCGGGATGCTCTGATTTGGGTCAAGATTGGGTGGAGGATTGGTGGGGTGTTAGTGGAAGATTACTAAGTGTCAATAATGAGCTACTATTTTTCCCTGATGGAGGATCAATGATAGGATTTGGCCAACCTAGGATAGACTAATGATCTTCGGTCAACTGGATTTTTATCAATACAAGCCAATCTCTTGCTCGAGATGATGAGGCTATGCAAGGACAAGTTGGATTTCCTTGAGACAATGCTCTGTTAAAAGGGGGATGATTTCTGATTTAGGATAGGGGATGAAAACAACTCAAAGGCTTTGAACACTAAGTGCTTGTGGATTTGGATCTCTGGATTTGGTGCAAAGGATGGTGGGTTTTGATTTGGATAATGGATGCTGGACTTGGATCATGGATTTGGGATTCTGATTTGTGGAATGCTGATGGAAGGATGGTGAAGGATGATGAACTATTACTATTTCTAAAAGGATGATGCAGATGCAACTGGGCTGGATGATCTATGATGCTGCTAGGAAGATGATGGTGAGTGCAACTAAAAAGGCCTCTAGGGTGCAACTAAGATTTGATGATGATGCAGGGATGAAACTAGGATGAAGGATTGCTGAGATAGGATTTGAGATCTGAAGGTAGAATAAGACATGTGATAGATCTAGCTAATCTTCTCTTTCAAGATTGATATAGCGATGATTTACTTAGAAGCAATAGGCAAACTATTTAACTCTTGCGTTATAGCCAATATTATCAAACCTTTCTTGATATTTTTCTTCTACTTGGGTTATTTGGACAAAGGATTGATGGCTTTTAAGGTTCCTCTCTGCAACTTTCTTCTCTTGATAGTCTTTGGGCTTGGGCAACTTGGCTTTCAGATGTTTGATCAAATTGGGCATGACTTGGGGAAATTCTGATAGTTGGTTTGAGAACAAAAGGGTTTCTTGGATATTTGATTTCGGCAAGACTTTCTAAGTATGAATTTTGTTGATTGGTTCAATTTTCTCAAATGGAAAAGGATAAATTAAAAATACTTCTGACAAAGCAATCTCCGCAAAGGGCAAAGAAACCTCGCAGGATACAAATAGGATGACTGACTCTGAGAAAGCTTTGAAAGTGTATGTTTCAACAAGTGTTTCCATGGAGTCTTTAACAGTCATGCACTTCAAACAGATCTACCTAAGGAAAGTGAGTATCAAAATGGCTTGCCCACAACTTGGTATCCCCTAGAAGGGAATACAAATGGTGAGTAATCTTGAGGCGACTCGGTAAACCCCTTGGAATCGGTCCTTGCACAAGGATTTTGATACTTTTGGATGTAGATAGGGTAGCCTCTATTTTATTAGGTTTTTAATAGTTCCATGGAGTCTCCATACCTGGTTATGCTGACCACCTATGACTCACTTAAGAGCCTAGCCAACAACACTAGGAGAGGAATATTTACATTTCCCCAGACATTTGTATTTGGCACAAAACGCCCGTGGATTAGGAGATATAAGTGAGTACTTTTTGCCTTCACTTTATTTATATACCGGCCGGGGGGGATACCAGTTTGAGGTCGTTCTCCAAGGAGGAAGTGTTTTTCTCCCTGGACAGGCCTCACTAAAAGTAGAACAAGTGAGCTTGTTCGAGTCCAAATGTTCTACATTTCTTACTCTAACAAGGATTTACATAAAAAGTAAAGCTCCTAGATGCACATCAAGCAAGTTGTCCATTTTCCCAATTGATTAAGTGTGATAGTGTACAAGATTGAAGACACTTATGTTTAGAGCATGCAATTGTTCTTTCCAATTTTGAGATCGCCAAAGATTTTGAAATCGATTGAGTGCTCTTTGATCTTAAGGCATTCAAGACTTGTGAACGAGTTGTTTTGTTTGATTTTAGTACCCAAACTTGAAGTGTGAATTTGTTTTCTTTAAGGCATTCGAGATTTGATTGAAAGTGTGAGCAAGGCTTTCGAGGGTACCTGTTATCTATTTTGAAAGGCTCAAATCAATCAAATGCTAAGAGTTTAATCTAGCATGCAATCAAAACAAAACAAGGAAACTCTAAGCTAAGCCACCTTAGATTGAGCTAAAAATAGGTGCACCCAAGCACTGTTTGATTTGCTCTGATAAGAGGGATGTGGGTGTGCTCTCTAAGCACTTGGAGCATACTCTAATGCAATTTAGGATGATTTGAAGCTCATGAAAACCTCAAAATGGCACAAAATAGGTATAGAACACTTGATTTTCCCCTAAGGCTTCAAAAGGCTCAAGAATGCTTTAATGGAGATTAAGCTACATGATGAGTAATCTAAGATTGATTTTAGACCAAATAGAGATATGATATGGTGCTATGCTATGCAAAACAATAAGAAAAACTATGTTAATCCATTATTATTAAGCTATGATGAGCTAAAATGCTTGAAAGTAGGCTAAATTAGAATGATTTGTGCTAAGTCTAACATAAAAATGGCATGATAACAATGCATGAGAATGAAATTTAAGCTAATTGATTTTCTCTTGAAAGGAGGGGTATTTATAGGATTCCTAAGAGCTTGGGGTAGGAAGAGTGAGTGGCTAGGATTGAAATCCTTAAGAGAGGCCAAGATTCACTCATAGGGGAGCACATGGATTGTGCTAGTTTAGGGTCACCTTCTTGTGACAAGTGTCACAAGGGCATTGGGTTGAAAGATGGGAGGAATGTGCACAATTTGGGAAATGTGCCTAAGGTCAAAGGGTGTAAGAAAGGGGTGAGGAGCTTCTTAAATGCATGATAAATGCATGTAAGAGGTATAAGGAGGCCTTAAATGCCTTCAATGCATTTCAAAAAGGGAAGCCCTCTTTGTTGACTTTGGGGTAAGCTTAAGAGTTGGCTAACCTTGTTTAGGGAATGTGACAAGGTTAGGGGGAATATTAGGATTAGGATTAGGATTAGGATGGGTGAAGAGGTTGGGTTGAGAAGATTCTAGAAGAGTCTAGAGTTCTCCTTGGTTTTATGGAATAAATGTTTATTCATTCCAAAGGTTTAAGTTTTGGGAATATTTATTAAAATATTTTCAATAAATATGAAAATTAAATATTTAATCTTAATTAAATATTTAGTCTTGAGATTAGGGTTTAGAAAAGATGGGATTAGCCTTTTAATCGAGGTTAAGAAGGAATTAGAAGATTCTGGAAGAGTTTAGTGGTCTTAGGAAAATTGGCCAACTTTTGGTCAAAAAATAAATTAATTATTTTTTTGAGGATTTTTGGTCAATTTATTAATTAAATAATTAATAAATAAGGAAATAATGTTTAAATAAGATTTAAACATTTTTGGAAGGGATTTCTTAATTAAATCTTTTTAATTAAGATAAAGGGATTTAATGGCATAAAAATAAATTAATTAATTAAATAATTAATTAATTAATAAATGATGATGTCATCAGGGATTTTTCAGAAAATAAAAATACTTTATTTTCTAAAGGATTTTTAGGTGTCTACATTTTGTCCCTCTTTGATGAGATGTTGCAAGTGGCATGGCGTCAAAGACAAGAAAATAAGATGCCCAAGGCTAGAATTTAGAGGAATGATGGGTTGTGCCCCCTCAAAAAAATAACGCAAGGAGTAAACGTTGTGGAATTTTCTCGAAAGGAAACAGAGAAGGAAGGAGCTAGGAAGAAGGGGAGATAAATAACCAAGCTTCCAAGAGCAAAGATGAGTGAATGCAAGATGAGATGGAATGAAAAATGCAGGATGCAACTACAGGAGAGATGCAAGATGCAAGATTAATCTAGATGATGCAGAATGCAGGGGATTGGGGGAAGCTCCAAGTGCAAATGTGGAGAGCACAACCTAGTTTGATATAGCAACAATAGAGACCTGCCAAGGTTACAAAATAACACAAGGCCTTGTCACCAACGTTGCATAGGACTGACTCTAAAAAGACACATAGGGTTGCCCCAGCATCACACATGGAACCTGAAGGAGGCATGGTGGAAACGATGCTGAAGAAACCACAAACATACAACTGACTCACAGGCAGAAGCAAAAGATCAAAAGACCTTGCCCTAGATTATCCTCATTCACAGTGCACCATGATATAAAGGATCATGGTGACTTTGAGTAGAGAACAATGAAAAGCCACAAAAGATTAACAAGATCCAAAGGAAAAAATCCAAGACCAAAATGATAACTCCAAAAAGACATCCTTTTCCAAGGAGAGAGATAGTTGATGTGACAGATTGAGTGATGGGGGGAAGATTGGTCTGAACGTGTGGAAGGATACATCGACACGGACCTGGTGTGCTTGGTGGGAGATTAGGTCGGACAAGAGGAAGGATACATCCTCAAGGACCCACTGATTGATGAGAGAATGAGTGTTGTTGTTTGCTGGCAAATGAGGTAGTCAAAGAATAATCACTATGATCAAGAATAGTCGACAATTGATGTTGTTGAAGTACAAGGCTAGGAAGGACAAAGTGCTCTAATCAAATGCTATTGCAGGACTGACAAGGACTATGTACAATAGAAAGGGATGATATGTACAACAGACAGGAAAGGATATACAAGGGATATATACAGAAGCTCAGGACTGGGGATAGGAAGATCTCGCTATACAGGATATACAGGAAGGACAATGCTATATAGGATGGTGTACAGGATATACAAGATAGGATACAAGATATGTGCAAGATATGGTACAAGAGATGTGCATGGGGGAGTGCGGATTGGCTTGAGGATTATGAAAAAGGGGAAATCGAGGGGATGGTGGATGGGGATGTGGAGGGGAAAAAGGACTGAGATGGTGGGATGGGGGGGATGGGAGTTTGATAGATAATGACTTAGTCCACTATGTATGGTGCCTGTTTGCTAGGTTTTCACCAACATACTTGTCCAAGGTGCTTGAATTGCCAAGTTTTCACCATTGGACGATTATTTTCTTTTCTTTTTCTTTGCTATTTTTTGATTTTTTTTGTATTTTTCTTTTTCTTTCTTATTCTTTTTTTTTTTTCAATTTTTAGGAATTTTTTGAATATGTAGGATCTGGTTCAGGCATAGAACCTCTTCAAATGTATGATGTTGATTGGATCATTCAAAGGCTCACCTTCTGGTTTAGATAGCAGATAAGCTCCAGAACCGAAGCATGCTGTAACAACATAGGGGCCCACCAAGTAGGCTCAAACTTGCCTTTCTTTTCTCTATTTGCTTGGACCTTCTGATTTTCTTTTAGAACCATGTCACTGACCTGGAACTGTCTGGGATGGACCTTCTTGTTATAACTCCTTTTGAGTCGATTCTGGTATGCAACTAGGTGATCATATGCTTGCTATCTCTTTTCATCTAATAGGTCTAGCTGTGTGAGATGGGCTACACGATAGTCTTCATCACTGGTGTAGTTCTTCATGGAGACTCGCAATGATGGGAGCTCAACCTCGATTGATAGAATGGCTTCAGCACCATATACAAGGGAATATGGGGTGGTGCCTATGGGAGTACGATAGGCCCAAAGGGTAGGATTTATTTGGAGGTGCCAGTCACGACTAGAATCATTGACAACCTTCTTGAGGATTTTCAAGATAGTTTTGTTGGTTGCCTCAGCTTGGCCATTTCCTTGAGGGAAATATGGACTGGAGAAATAGTGATGGATGTGAAGTCTGGCACACAGATCATCCACATGCTGGTTTTCGAAAGGTGTGCTATGGTCTGTGAAAATGGTAGATGGTATGCCAAAGCGGTAGATGATGTGGTAAAGGATGAACTTGGATATTTGGATGCCAGTAGTTAGGGTGAGCGAAATCGCTTCAACCCATTTGGTAAAGTACTCTATGGTAGTTATTATGTACTTGTGTCCATCTGAGGAAAGGGGAGTGATTAAGCCAACAAGGTCAAAGCCCCAACATGAAAAAGGCCAAGGTGGCGCAATGGGCTGCAAGTCTTGCGCTAGTGCATGAATCAAATTTGCATGCTGCTGACATGGTAAACATTTTCTGACAAATTCACAAGCATCATGTTCCATGGTTGGCCAATAATACCCAGCTCGAAGCAATTGCTTAGCTAGAACCATGCCACTCGTATGGGCACCACAAATTCTAGCGTGGACCTCTTGTAAAGCCAGGACGGCCTCATTTGAATCTAAACACCTAGAGAGGATATTGTGATACCCTCAATGATAAAGGGTGTTGGCTACAAGAGTGTAGCGGGAAGCTCTGCAAATAAGGTTTTGGCATTGGTTATTGGTGAGATGGGGAGATATGATACCATTCTTTAGATATGCATGGATGTCGTGGTACCACGGGGACTGGGGACCAACCAAGACACACCATTTCTGCATCGGCGTTGTCATAAGCTGGCGTATGTAGCTGCTCAATGAGGAATTCATACTATGATGCATCGTGTGGGATTTTTAACAAGGATCTGATGGTTGCCATTACGTCTGCTGCTTTGTTTTGAAGTCTTGGGATCTGTGTGAACTATAGATTTAGGAAATGCTCTTTCAGTCTATCCACCAGCTTTTTGTAGGGTAGAAACTTGTCATCCTTTATTTGATATTCATCTAGGACTTGCTTGATAATCAGTTGTGAATCTCAAAATACTTGTAATCCTGTGATATTCCATTGAATGGCTATTTTGAGACCAGAGATGAGTGCCTCATATTCTGCAATGTTGTTAGTACATGGGAATCCCAATTTGAATGATTTTGGGATGTAGTCACCTTGAGGTGTGACGAATAGGATTCCTGCCCCTGATCCATGTGATGTGTAGGATCCATTAAAGTATAGTTTCCACACGGGTTGTTCTTTGATCATACATAAGTGTTCATTAGGGAATTCCATGATTAGTGGATAAGCATCCACCAGTGGTGCTTCTGCTAGCTAATCAACAATGACTTTCCCTTTGATTGCTTTTCGATCTATTTACTGGATGTCAAACTCACTGAGTAACATGACCCATTTTGCCATATGGCCTGTGAGAGTTATCTTGGATAATAGATATTTGAGGGGGTCCACTTTTGAAATGAGTCTGATTGTGTGACTGAGCATATAATGTCTAAGCTTTTGAGTGGCAAAAACCACTGCAAGGCATGCTTTTTCCATGGGTGAATAATTAAGCTCATATCTGACAAGAGTTTGACTGATGTAACAGATGGCTCTCTCTTTGTTGTCATCATCATTTTGAGCTAGGAGTGCCCCCAGTGCTATAGTGGTTGCTGAGATGTAGAGTATGAGAGGGCATTCTGGAACTGGTGGTACTAGGATTGGAGAGTTGGCTAGATACTCCTTGAGTTTATCAAAGCTTCTCTGACATATGGGATCCCATTTGAAGCTTGTGTCTTTGCATAAGAGATGTGTGAAAGGTTGGCACTTGTCTGCTAACTGAGAAATGAACTGATGCACTGATTGAAGCTTTCTCTATAGGCTTCTGAGCTATTTGAGAGTTCTTGGTGGAGGCATTTTTGTTATTGCTTTGACCTTTTTAGGATCGATCTCTATGCCTCATCATGATACTATGAAACCTAGGAGCTTTCTAGATGTAACACCAAAGACACATTTCTTTGGATTGAGTTTTAAGCCATAATGATGTAAGCAATCGAACACACTCTCAAGAACACTTAGGTGTTCACCTTGTGTTTTAGACTTCACCAAGATGTCGTCCACATAGTCTTCTAGGATCTTATGGATCATGTCATGGAAGATTGCTGTCATTGCTCTTTGATATGTGGCTCCTGCATTCTTTAGCCTAAATGGCATCATGTTGTAGCAAAAGGTACCCCATGGAGTTGTAAATGCTATTTTATGTTGATCTGCTTCTGCTATACGAATCTGATTGTAGCTTGAAAAGCCATCCATTAGTGACAACATTTCATGACCTGCTGTAAGATCTACAATCATGTCTATATTTGGTAGCGGGAAATCATCTTTAGGACATGCATTGTTCAAGTCCATGAAATCTGTGCATATTCTGATGTTTCCTGAAGGCTTTGTGACAGGTACCATGTTGGAGATCCAGTCTGAGTAATCTATTTCTCTAATAATCTTGGCTTGGAGGAGTTTTTCAAGCTCTGCTTTGACTAATAAGGCTACTTTGGGATGCATTTTTCTTAATTTCTGCTTTACTGGATTGAAGTTAGGATCCACTGCTAGGTGATGGATGACAAGATTAGGATCAAGCCCAGGCATGTGTGCATATGACCATGCAAAATTTATAATTGACTCTTTAAGGAGTGTCATCAATACCATTTCTTCACCCTCTATCAGGTTAACCGCAATGTAGGTGATCCGTGGACATTCCTCTATACCCAAATTGACTGGCTTGGTTTCTTCTATGATGATAGGTGACTATTTAGGTCTATAATCTTGGATAGGAGGAAGAGGCAAGTCTTCATCTTCTAGCGCTTGAATTGCCAAGTTTTCACTAGAAGATACGCTCTTTATTTTTACTATTTTAGAATCAGAATGTGCCCCAAAAGGGTTTTCACATAAGGACTCATGTTTTACCTTTTCAATTTCTCTTTTGCAGCTAAAGCTTGCCTCCTCCCCAAAGTATCCTTCTGGGTCAAGCTTGTAGATGTAAGATGATTCTGGATCTTGAACTGATTGTGGGCCTGATGCCCCCATGAACTCTATGAGTGCTTCTGTGCTTTGGAACTCATCAATGTGTGTGATACTTGGTTGGTCCCAGTCTATGAGTTGAGGGTGGATGAGGGGAAGCTCTATGAGATTTATGGCAAGTTGTTGGAAGACAGAAGTCCCTAGGAGGGTGTCATCATCAAAGATATCATCATAGGATCTGATTTCTTTCTCTTCAGGGATGTCTTCGATTTCTATGAGGTTGTCCTGGCTATTCAAGAGGGGAACGCTAGTCATGTTGGTGCCCCCAGTTGCAGTATTGGGCCCTTGTATATGCAGGTGAGGTGTATTAAAGACAAGACCCTGATGTTGTGGATTCTTTGATGCTGTGATAGGGTCTTTGCTTCCACCTTCTTGTGGTCCTAGACCACTTCCTTGATAGTTCCATTGCTCAGTAGTGTACTTGTGAGATTGTGGGTATTTATCCTTGAAGTAGTCAAGAAGTTGAGTGTCAGGTGGTGGGGGATCTTTATACAACCACCTATTGATGTCAGGATTCATCTCTTGACTGTTTAATGTGTCATGGGATTCAAAAGTCATAGGTCCCATTCTCTTGATTTCATGATGCTCTTCAATAGGCTTGCTTTGGTGACTCGGGTGCCCTTGACTATGTGGATCAAGTGGGAGGGCCCCTATAGCAAATGCATCATGTAGGCTATATTCCCCATAGCCTTGGTTATTTATCTTGATAGAAGAGAGGGTGGAGGTGGGGATGGTCTCTGGATTGCAGTGGGATCGGGATGAACTAGCAATAGAAGTGCCAATGTCAGTTCCAGGATAGTGAGTGGAATGAGGGAATGATGCTTCCATCGCACGACAGTATGCGAAGGGTTGTGGATCAGCATGGATGGTAACCGCAGTGCCTTGATTTGGAAATTTGATGCACTGATGGTAAGTAGATGGTATAGCCTTAATGGAATGAATCCATGGTCGGCCCAGGAGGATATTAAATGGTAGGTCAAGATCAACAACATGGCAAATGGTATCTTGAGTTACTAGGCCTAGCTGAATAGGTAAAGTAATAGTACCTTCAAAGGTATGCTCCAAATTGTCATAAGCTTTGATAGTGATTAGTTCATGTGTTATATCAGCCTATGTGAACCCAATCTGCTCAATGAATTTCAAAGTACACAAGTTTAGGGCTGAGCCATTATCTATCAAGACCCGTTTGATGGCAAAGTCTCTAACCATGACGGTGATGCAGAGGGGGAGAGTGTGGTCAGGTGCAACATTTGGTATGTCAGATGGTTTGAAGGACAAAGCACAGGCTACAGATAGATGTCCCACAAGGGTCTCGAACTAGGTGGTGTTAATGTTTGTGGGCACATGTACTTCTTTGAGAGCTCAGTCAAGGATCTCCTAATGGAGGGGTGAAGTACGGAGAAGGTCCAAGATGGATATTTGGGCTGGTGTGTTCCCAAGATGTTCTATAAGGTTATACTGTGCATTGTGTGCATTATGTGCTAGTCTTGGATGGGTACCAGTGATAGTTATCCAGCCTCTGTGAGTGGTAATAGCACATTGACTATCTGCTCCTCTGACATGGATGACTTTGACTATGGGCTCAACTTGGGCTATACATCCAACAAATTTATCATAATTGATGTAGGCAGTAGTGTTATCTTCTTGCTTGCCTTTGCCATGATTTTGGCAATGATTGGTATTGGCTTGGTTCTTTCCAGCATTGTGTTGTGGGAATACATTCTAATAGATTTGTAGGTTGGTATTTGGCAAGGCTTGAGCAGGTGTATCGAATTGGATCTCCTTTTGGTTGATGAGATCTTGGATACATTTTTTAAGTCTCATACACTTCAAGGTAGTGTGTCCTTTGACATGATGATAATCATAGTATTCATGATCTTTGTACCAATCAAGCTTGGGAGTGGTATCATCAACTGGCTGGATTGGTGGAAATGTGATTAGGTTGGCCTTGGCCATTCGGTGGAAGATAACATCCAGGGGCTCACCCAACGGTGTGAAGTTCTTCCTTGGATTGTTCTGAGCTTTGGGTTTGTGTTGTTTGGGAGCAACATTAATGGTATTGACTTGATCATTCGGATTGCCTTGATATGCTTGATGGGCTTGCGGCTGATAATTCTGTTGGTTATTTTGAGGATGATATTGTCGCATGGGTTGTTGAGGGGCTTGAGGAGGTTGCTGATAGATGGGTGCTTGTTGTTGTTGGTATGCGGGAGTTGGTGTAGGACTAGCCATGACAAATTGAACATGCTTGGTATCAGTGGCTCCATTAGTAATAATGCTTTTGTTAGGATTCCAGTATCAGGATTTATCATTGCTGGGTTTATTTGGGGAATCATTTTTGAAGTGTTAGATCGTGCCTTCATCTAGGAGGGCCTTTTCAATGCCTATCCCTTTGCTTTTGATATCTTGATAGGTTTGGAGACAATTCATCCACATGAAGTGGGATAGCTTAGGATGTAGGTTATCAATAAAGATTTTGGTCAAATGCTTTTCTAGTAGTTGGTATGATAACCTAGTGGTAAGGTTCTGCCATCTTTGCAAGTATTCAGCTAGGCTTTCTCCCTCTTTCTGCTTGGAATTGTAGAGGTCTAACAGGGTCAACTCATTCTCAACGTTATGGGCATAATGGTTAATGAACTTCTCAGAGAGTTCAGCAAAGGTTGTGATGGTCCCACTAGGTATTTTATAGAACCACTCAACAACAGTTCCTCCCAAGCTCTTGGGAAATAAGCGTAGAAGGTAATTGTCACTGTATGCCACTTCTTGGCACGCCATATAGAATTCCTTAACATGATTGACTGGATCTCCTTTTCCCCAATATTTATCAAATTTAGGTGTTTCAAAGTGCTTGGGGAAAGGAATAGCGGTAATGGATTGGTCAAATGGGTAAGGACACACCTCTTCAAACTTGTAGGTTTTTCTCTCGGTACCAGTTTGGAGCTCCTTAAGAGCATTCTTCATGGCTTCCCACTCGGCATTGATTGGTGTTTGAGTGGGTACTCCCATTTGAGGTGGATATTGCGGGGTAGGATATGGAGATGGCCCAGCGGTATAGGTGGATTGGAGTGGATTTTGGAGCAATGTTTTCTAGGGAGGATACTGCTGATGTGGCATAAGAGGATATTGTGGTGATGGATATGGGATTTCTTGCTGGTGTTGTGTGATGACCATAATTTGTTTCTACGCATGGTAGGAGGAAGCTTGTTGTTGCTGAGGAATGATAGGGGTTTGTTGCTATGACTAGAAGTGGGGTTGTTGTGGGGGAGGTTGGTGGAATGACACCGCTTGCTGGTAAGATGGTCCTTGCTGGACCTAGCTCTATATTTGACCAATGTAGGTCAGGTGCATTCCCGCATTGCTTAAGGGTGGAACTAATGTAGAGAAATTTGAAGCAAAGGGTGGTTGGGCAAGATAACTTATGGAATGGGATGAAATTTGTTGCTGAGGTGGAGGAACTTGCTGAAAGGCATTAGGTGTTGGGAATGGATAGCTTGCAAAGGATGAAGCTGGTGGTGGCTGCGATGTTTGTTGCTGTGCTGCTTGTGAGAAGGTGGCTTGTTGGTTTGCAAACATGGATGTAGGAGAGTGGTTTGGTATGCCCCAAGCTTTCATTTCTTCTTGAGTGAGGCCCCAATGAGAGCCAGTGTGTGGTGGGAATTGTGTTGCAGCGAATGCAGGGAAGGTAGATGTGATGGGAGTTTGGGATATGAATGATGGATTGGAAAATCCCATGGAAGGCATCCCTATGGTGAAGGCATTTTGCTGGGCTTGTGCCTAGGTAAATGCTTGCTGGGGGAGAAAGGAAGGGAACATTTGCAGTCCCCATGAAAAGGGTGATGTTGATGTGGAAGCTTGCTAAGGAGGAAAGGGAAGCGATTGTGCTGCCCCCAAAATGGGTGATGCTGATGTTTGTTGGGTGAAAGAGGGAAACGATTGCGTTGACCCTGGATAAGATGGTATGGATGTTGAAGCTTGTGGAGCAAGGGAGAAGGATGATTGCATCCCTCCTAAAAAGAATGGTGTGGAAGGAGATGGAGCTGCTTGTGTAAATGGATGTGTAAGAGGTGGGAGTTGATTTTGTGACAAGCGTTGGATTTGAGCAAGAGCTGGGGCGGCTGTGGTGGATGATGAATTACCTATGATAGGGAATGGAGTAGATGGTGTGATAGCTTGTGTTACGGGGCTTGCGAAGCTTCCTTGCAGAAGAAGGGGAATGGTGGAGGTTGCTTGAGATGTTTGCAAGGTGGGATCAGGGAATGGTTGGATGAATGGAGAGTATACTTGTGCTGAGATTTGGATAGTCCTTATGGGAATACGAGGATGGAGATATGGTGGAATGGGAGTATGCCTTTGTGCAAAGTTAGTGAACATGTTCTGCTGGTTTTGGGCCATGAGTGTTTCAACTACTGGTGGATTCTCTGGATGATTCACAAATGTTTCTATTGCTAACAGGGCTGAGGGGATATTGGGATCATCCCATGTATTTCTAGTTTGTATTTCAAGATCATAGGCTACCATTACACTGGTAAAAATGTTGGGATTAGATGAGCTGGTGATTGGATAGGGATTCATGTTTCTTCACTTCCTAGATCCGGATCTTGTCTCGACAGGCATGGAGATGCAGATGCTAGATGGATGCAAGATGTTTCCTAAAAAGACTCTAAGGAATGATGGATGCAAGCTAAGAAACTTTTAAGGATGATGAAACTGTTTAAAATGCAATGCAAGGATTGGTAGGATGTTTGGATATGAATCAAGGATGGCAAAAGATTTGATGGAAGATGGTGACAGATTGGTGAGATGCTTGGTGATGATGGAGGCTTGGTGGGATGCTCTGATTTGGGTCAGGATTGGATGGAGGATTGGTGGGATGCTGGTGGAAGATTACTAAGTGTCAACAATGAGCTACTATTTTTCCCTGATGGAGGATTAGTGATATGATTTGGCCAACCTAGGATAGACTAATGATCTTCGGTCAACTGGATTCTTATCAATACAAGCCAATCTCTTGCTCGAGATGATAAGGCTGTGTAAGGACAAGTTGGATTTCCTTTAGACAATGCTCTGTCAAAAGGGGGATGCTTTTTGATTTAGGATAAGGGATGGAAACAACTCAAAGGTTTTGAACACTAAGTGTTTGTGGATTTGGATCTCTGGATTTGGTACAAAAGATGGTGGGTTCTGATTTAGGTGATGGATGCTAGATTTTGGATGAAGGATATGGGATTCTGATGGTGGATTGCTGATGGAAAGATGGTGAAGGATAATGGAACAATGCTCTTTCTAAAAGGATGATGTAGATGCGAGTGGGATGGATGATCTATGATGCTACTAGGAGGATGATGGTGTATGCAACTAAGAAGGACTCTAGGATGCAACTAAGGTTTATTGATGATGCAGGGATGAAACTAGGATGAAGCTAGGATGAAGGACTGCCGAGATAAGATTTGTGAGATCTGAAGGTAGAATAGGACATGCAATGGATCCAGCTAATATTCTCTTTCAAGGTTGATGTAGAGATGGTTTACTCAGAAATGGTAGGCAAACTATTTGTCTCTTGCATTATAGCCAATATTATCAAGCCTTTCTTGATATTTTTCTTCTGCTTGGGTTTCTTGGACAAAGGATTGATGGATCTTGAGGTTTCTTTCTACAACTTTCTTCTCTTGATAATCTTTGGATTTGGGCAACTTGGCTTTCGGATGTTTGATCAAATTGGGCATGACTTGGGGGAATTCTGATAGTTGGCTTGAGAACAAAAGGTTTCTTGGATATCTGATTTCTACAAGGTTTTCTGAGTATCAAGTTTGTTGATTGGTTCAATTTTCTCAAATGGAAAAGGATAAATTAAAAAGACTTCTGACAAAGCAATCTCCGCAAAGGGCAAAGCAACCTTGCGGGATACAAATAGGATGACTGACTCTGATAAAGCTTTGAAAGTGTATGTTTCAACAAGTGTTTTCATGGAGTCTTTGACTATTAAGCACTTCAAACAGATCTACCTAAAGAAGGTGAGTATCAAAATCACTTGCCCATAGCTTGGTATCCCCTAGAAGGGAATACAAATGGTGAGTAATCTTGAGGCGACTCGGTAAACCCCTTGGAATCGGTCCTTGCACAAGGATTTTGATACATTCGGATGTAGATAGGGTAGCCTCTATTTTATCAAGTTTTTAATAGTTCCATGGAGTCTCCATACCCGGTTATGCTGATCACCCATGACTCACTTAAGAGCCTAGCCAATAATGCTGGGGGAGAGGACTATTTACCATCCCCAGTCATAGTGTTTGGCACGGATGCTCGGTGATTAGGAGATGTAAGTGAGTACTTTTTGCCTTCACTTTATTTATATACCGGTCGGGGGGGATACCGGTTTGAGGTCGTTCTCTGAGGAGGAAGCGCTTCTCCCTGGACAGGCCTCGCTAAAAGTAGAGCAAGTGAACTTGTCCAAGTTCATATTTTCCACGTTGCTTATTTTAACAGGGATTTTGCAAGAATTGAAAAACTCCTAAATACACATCAAGCAGATTTGTTCATTTTTCCAATTTGATTAAGTGATGTTTGAACTTTGAGATTGAAGACACATGTGTTTAGATTTTGATTTGTTCTTTCTCCAAAACATAAATGATTTGAGCGGTTGCAAGTTCTTTCCTTTTGGGCATTCAAGATTGATATTTGTGAGTTGATTTAAGAACTTTGAAGATGTGCTTTGTTTTATCCCTTAGATCATTCAAGATTGAGTTTGTTTACTTGCTTTGAAATTTGAAACAAGATAGGGAGCAGAGCTGTTCATTTCTTTTAGTGCACTCGAGATTGGGTTTGATTTTCAAAATGATAATGATGCTTTAGGACCTAAGTTCTTTTTTCCTTAATTTCATTCAACATTTGTTTTGACCTTTGATTGCAAAATAAAAAAAAGAATTCAATCCCAAGCAAAATAAGACAAAAAAAACAAAAAGTGACACTGTCCAGCCTATATGCGACACTGGAAAATGTAGAGGCGACACCACATTCTCACAGGTGACATTCTGAACCTTTAAAGGTGACAGATAGCTATGCAAAGGCGATGGAGAATTTTTCCAGGTGACAAAGAAATGACCACAGGCGGTAGAGAAAGACTTAGAGGTGACACCTAAATTCTCTGAGCGATGGTAGAACGTTCACAGGCGATAAAATAAATACCAGAGGTGACAAAGGATTAATTATAGGTGAGACTTCTGTACCTGAAGGCATGAAAGTTTATGTTTGAGGTGTGATTACTTATGTCGCAGGCATGATTTAATTACTTGCAGGCAACAGAGAAGAATTCTGGAACAGAACATAAATTATCGATGCCGAAAATCTGTCAGAAAATAGGCATGAATATAGAGCTCATATGCGTCATTTAATTGCTTGAGTGCGTGATTTAATTTCTTGAAGGCGTGACTGTATTGTGTGTAGGTGATATTTCTTTGCTTAAAGGCGACATTTCTTTGCTTGAAGGCGACATTTAATTGCTGTAGGTGACATTTCTTTGCCTGAAGGCGCGATTTCTTTTATTTCCTGCAAGAAAAGTAATATAAAGTATGATCTAATCAAAGTGATTTTGGTTTGTGTCCCATCGGGCGTGCCAGAAATGTGAGCAAGGCTTTCGAGGGTACCTGTTATCTATTTTGAAAGGCTCAAATCAATCAAACGTTAAGAGTTTAATCTAGCATGCAATCAAAACAAAACAAGGAAACTCTAAGCTAAGCCACCTCAGATTGAGCTAAAAATAGGTGCACCCAAGCACTGTTTGATTTGCTCTGATAAGAGGGATGTGGGTGTGCTCTCTAAGCACTTGGAGCATACTCTAATGCAATTTAGGATGATTTGAAGCTCATGAAAACCCCAAAATGGCACAAAACAGGTATAGAACACCTGATTTTCCCTTAAGGCTTCAAAAGACTCAAGAATGCTTTAATGGAGATTAAGCTACATGATGAGTAATCTAAGATTGATTTTAGACCAAATAGAGATGTGATATGGTGCTATGCTATGTAAAACAATAAGAAAAACTATGTTAATCCATTATTATTAAGCTACGATGAGCTAAAATGCTTGAAAGTAGGCTAAATTAGAATGATTTGTGCTAAGTCTAACATAAAAATGGCATGATAACAATGCATGAGAATGAAAGTTAAGCTAATTGATTTGCTCTTGAAAGGAGGGGTATTTATAGGATTCCTAAGGGCTTGGGGTAGGAAGAGTGAGTGGCCAGGATTGAAATCCTTAAGAGAGGCCAAGATTCACTCATAGGGGAGCACATGGATTGTGTTAGTTTAGGGTCACCTCCTTGTGACAAGTGTCACAAGGGCATTGGGTTGAAAGATGGGAGGAATGTGCACAATTTGGAAAATGTGCCTAAGGTCAAAGGGTGTAAGAAAAGGGTGAGGGGCTTCTTAAATGCATGATAAATGCATGTAAGAGGGATAAGGAGGCCTTAAATGCCTTCAATGCATTTCAAAAAGGGAAGCCCTCTTTGTTGACTTTGGGGTAAGCTTAAGAGTTGGCTAACCTTGTTTAGGGAATGTGACAAGGTTAGGGAGAAGATTAGGATTAGGATTAGGATTAGGATTAGGATGGGTGAAGAGGTTGGGTTGAGAAGATTCTAGAAGAGTCTAGAGTTCTCCTTGGTTTTATGGAATAAATGTTTATTCATTCCAAAGGTTTAAGGTTTGGGAATATTTATTAAAATATTTTCAATAAATATGAAAATTAAATATTTAATCTTAATTAAATATTTAGCCTTGGGATTAGGGTTTAGAAAAGATGGGATTAGCCTTTTAATCGAGATTAAGAAGAAATTAGAAGATTCTGGAAGAGTTTAGTGGTCTTAGGAAAATTGGCCAACTTTTGGTCAAAAAATAAATTAATTATTTTTTTGAAGATTTTTGGTCAATTTATTAATTAAATAATTAATAAGTAAGGAAATGATGCTTAAATAAGATTTAAACATTTTTGGAAGGGATTTCTTAATTAAATCTTTTTAATTAAGATAAAGGGATTTAATGGCATAAAAATAAATTAATTAATTAAATAATTAATTAATTAATAAATGATGATGTCATCAGGGATTTTTCAAAAAATAAAAATACTTTATTTTCTAAAGGATTTTTAGGTGTCTACAGAAAGCATGAAAGTTGTTCTTTTTAGGTGCCTAATTTGAAGTGTTTTGTTTTAACCTTAGATCATTCAAGATTGAGTTTGTGCATTTGCTTGAATTGAAATAAAGGAAAGAATAGAGCTTTTCATTCTTTTAATGCAATCAAGATTGGATTCAATTTTTTAAATGGACAATGATGCTTTAGGACTTAAATTCATTTTTCTTTAATTGCACTCAAGATTTGTTTTTGACCATTTGCCTTGATTTTTGTACCTACACAAAAAGATGACAGTAGTTAGAATCTGCAAGGAAAAAACAAAATTAAAATACTTAAAGAAAAGCACTAGTTTACCTGTCACTATAATGGATGCGCAGGAACAGAGTACAAATGCACATGAAATTGTGACAGATGCGTAACAACATAAAAATCAAATCTTGCACATATGCGCAACAATATGAAATGCATGCGCAATTACAATTATTCTGCCAGAAATGCTTTTAAAATGCAAGTTTTACAAAAATACAAATGCCCAGCTCTGTTTGACAAATGCGCATCAAATCATGACAAATGTGTAGCAAATCAAGACAAATGCACAGTTTTGAAGCATAAATGCGTATATTTTCAAATTTTTTTACAAAAGTGCAATTTTAGTTGATAAATGCACAATTTTAGACCCAAAAAAAATGTTATATGCCGGATTTTTGAAGAAAATTTGAGAAAAATGAGCAAGAAGTGTTGATTTTGAAGCAGTTGATCAAGACAGGGGTCCCACCGGGTGTGCCAGAATGTAGACTAGGCTTTGAGGATACCTATTATCTATTTTGAAAGGCTCAAATCAATCAAACATTAGACTAATCTAGCATTTATATCAAAACAAACACAATGAACACTCTAAGCTAAGCCACCTCAGATTGAGCTAAAATAGGTGCACCCAAGCACTGTTTGATTTACTCTTGCTTAAGGGGATGTGGGTGTGCTCTCTAAGAACTTGGAGCATGTTCCTAAATGATTTCTAAGATGATTTGAGACTCATGAGAAACCCTCAAAAAATGACACAAAAATAGGTATAGGACACCTGATTTGCCCCTAAGGCCTCAAGAACTCAAATGATGCAAACTAATATTATTAACTTGATTTTTAAACCCAAGATAGATGTGATATGATGCTATGCTTATGCAAAACAATGAAATAAACTATATGAATCCATTAAGTTTATGCTAAGATTGTGCTAAAAAGATTAATGAAATCTAACAATTAGTTTGATTTTAGCTATGATCTAACATGAAAATGGCATTATAAGATTGCTATTTGCTTGAAAAAAAAGTGGATGGATTGCTCTTAGAAATGAGGGTATTTATAAGATTTGGGAAGAGCTTGGGTTAGGAGGAAAGGTTAGAGTTTGGGGTAAGGTTAGGGTTAACTCCTTGTGACAAGTGTCTCAAGGGGATTGGGTTGAAAGATGGGAGGAATGTGCACAATTTGAGAAATGTGCCTAAGGTCAAAGGGTGTAGGAAAGGGGTGAGGGGCTTCTTAAATGCACCATAAATGCATGTAAGAGGGATGAGGAGGCCTTAAATGCCTTCAATGCATGTAAGAGAAGCCTCTAAAAGTTTGTTGACTTTGGGTCAAGCTTAGGAGTTGGCTAACCAAGGTTAGAGAATGTGACAAGGTTAGGGGGAGGATTAGGATTAGGATTAGGGGGATTTAGGATTAGGATGGGTGAAGAGGTTGGGTTGAGAAGATTCTAGAAGAGTCTAGAGTTTTCCTAGATTTTATGGAATAAATGTTTATTCATTCCAAAGGCTTTTGGTTTTTGGAATATTTATTAAAATATGTTTAATAAATATGAAAATTAAATATTTAATCTTAATTAAATATTTTGAGTTGGGATTAGGGTTAGAAAAGATGGGATTAGCCTTTTAATCGAATTTAAGGAGGGATTAAAAGATTCTAGAAGAGGTTAGTGGTCTTAAGAAAATTGGCCAAGTTTTGGTCAAAAAATAAATAAATTATTTTTTTTGGGATTTTTGGTGAAGTTATTAATTAAATAATTAATAAATAAGGAAATAATATTTAAATAAGATTTAAACATTTTTGGGAGGGATTTCTTAATTAAATATTTTTAATTAAGATAAAGGGATTTAATGACATAAAAATAAATAAATTAATTAAATAATTAATTAATTAATAAATGATGATGTCATCAGGGGTTTTTTAGAAACTAAAAAATACTTTATTTTCTAAAGGATTTTTAGGTGTCTACACATACATTAGAGTCAACTTCCAATTTGCATCATGGGTGGAGATAACAATCTAGTGAATTGGCATGAATTACCTTAAAAGAAGGTACAAACTATTGGTGCTCAAAAATGCTGGACCATTTTTGGCCAATTGATAGGCACACACTAGTGCCTCTACAATTCTGGCTTGATTGAGCCAAGGCTGACAGGCCTAAAATCACAAGTGCCCTATGCTGCACAAATGCATGCACAGACAAATGTTCCTTCCAAAGGGGTAAACAATCCTTGGAAGAAAATAATACTATCTCCTAAATAGCTGTATTAAGTATGAAATCTAAACTAAGATTGCACTACTACTAAAACCTAATTAAGAATGCTATATAAAGAAGAAATTAGATTTATATGTAAACTACAAAGAAGAACCAGATAACAATTTCAAATGAAATGAGATCAGTGCCTATTGCAAATTTGGGTATAGAGTCAATTTATTTCCAATCCTACGTATAGTCAGAGACAATTTTAAGAGAACTTACTCCTATAAAGTAAGACTATCATCCTACAGGCTTCCATTTGAATCAAAATTCACACAATTAATCCTATCGATTTTAACCCAAATTAAGAGGCCGACAGGAACAACGGTAGGTTCACAGACCATACAATTGCTATTCAAATCACATAAATTAACTTTGAACTATAAAAATTAGGAATAGAACATAGTAGAACACCTTGTAACATAGAGTATCTAAAAAATTAGTTGTAAATAAATGATATATAACCTCAAAAAGACATAAAACAACTTATCTGACAAAACATTTAAAAAATTGTATATTAGGTCCAAATCTGTAGTTGCAGGAGTTTTTTGTCCCAATTGTGTGTCATGTTGTTTATTGTTTAGAAATGTTTCAAAATAAATATATTGATCAAATGTTTCTCGTGAAAAGACATACCCTTTCACAAAACCTAATCTCTAAAACTAACCCTAAAAAATTACACATTTAACCATACAAATGGTTTTTAGGGAAAAACATTTCCCGTATAACAAACTTAATTTGCTACATCCTCAAGTAATGTGCATAATAATCCTTACGCTTAATTCCTACATAAAAAACACTCATCATTAGGTAATCTTTTAATAAAATTTAACATTAAAGTTATTATATTCAATAATGTTTTAGGTTTTCAATATGATCCTTATTTAAAATTATCCATTTATTAATCAATAATATATCAAATTAACACATTAATAAAATCATCACATAATTTACACAAATGTATTTGATAAATAAAATAAAATACCAATCAAATAATTAATCAAAGGTACTTACTTTAATTATCAAAAGAAAAAGATATCCCATTAATAAGATAATACTTAAAATTATCACATAGGAATATAATGTTCAAATATAAAATTCACTTTTAAAATATTCACCAAAATGTATTTATTTCTAAAATATCCTTTCACAAAAATAAGGCAATATAAATTACATAATAGAAATACTCCTAAGACATTAGGGTATAAAAGCTTTATAACTCACCCTAAAAAGACGGGAGCACTAAACCTAACATAACAATATTTAAAAATAATTTACTTAGGGCAAGTGCATTGATATTTTAAAAAATTAATAACCCTAATGTCAATAAATATTTTCAAATCTAAAAACACAATAAAATCTTACAACCATTTAATAAAAGTGCATAGAGTCTTAAATTTTATAAAATAATTTCTCATTCCAGACAAAAACCCTAATATGCATACATTTACAAATCATTTATTTAGCATTTGTAAAATGGAAAAGTTAAAATCAAATAACCCTAATAGATTGATTTTTTATAAAAATTAAAATTACAATAGGGTAAAATAAAAGATTACATTTAGGTATTTTGAAAATTAAAGATTTATGCTAATTAAAATAATTTCAAACCCTATGAACATAGTAATCTTTTCTAAAATGAATTTCTTTTTTACACTTTTCACTTTAGGGTTTATGAGGGTAAATTAGAAATTAAATTTAAAAAGAAGCACATTAGTAAAAACAATCTAAATCTTGTGAAATGTAAAATCCTTTAAAAACATCATGCAAGAGAAGTTCAATACATTTATTATAATTTATTTCTAAATTACTAAAGGGAATAAAATAATTTACAATTATACCTTTATCTCTACCCATATACTCAAGGAATAACACAGGACAATTGGTTAGGGTAGGTTGGGTAGTTAGGATAGGAAGAAGGGTGGGTTGAAAGGTCGAGTGTTCAACTCCCTCTTCCCACTGGTTTTTTCTTAAAATAAATAAAATAAACAACACATAGGAAAGGAATATTTCATTTTTGAATTTGAAATTATTAAGGAAAGAAATACTCCCTGAATGAGAAATTTGTGTTGATTTTTCACCTGTACATGAAGATGTAAATAAATTAGTTCCTCTTCCAAATCTTCTTGAAGAATAATAATAGACTAAATGGTTAGAGGGTAGGAGGGTAGGTAGGTAGGAAAAATGTTAGCTTATTCATTTAATCATCTTATTATTTATATTTTTTATAATTATTTTATTTCAAAATATACATGCATTAAATTTATTGAAATAAAATAACTAACAGCCTATTTCGTGAACATAGAATAATGACAAATATTTACGCCCTTTTAATTGTTTTAATTTTTTGCATAGGGAAATTACATAAAAATAAAAATGAGGATTATACTTCCTTGATGTCTTGCGTATTTAGAACTTGAATTTTCAGGTGTCAACAGTTAGAAAATGATATGAAACAAATAAAAATAAGATCTTAAATAAATATACAAACAATAGCTCCACCATATTTATGGCAGTATGAAAATACACCCTGTAGAATTAACTAGGGATATACTACCAAAAGAGGAGAATGTTAACATAACTGTTGTTAAAGGAAACTTTGCTGACTAGATCAGACAAAAACCATTGAGTTGATGGTGTTGAAGATTAAGTTGGACAAGTTGACGACCAAAGTTCTCAACCTAGAAAGGAAGATGCAAAGCATTTCAAGGTTGAAATACCCTATAGAATTAACTAGGGATATACTACGAAAAGAGGAGAATGTTAACATAACTGTTGTTAAAGGAAATTATGTTGACTATCAAACAACAACCATTGAGTTGATGACGTTGAAGATTAAGTTGGGCAGGTTAATGAGAAAGGTTCTTGACCTAGAAAGGAAGATGCAAAGCATTTCAAGGTTCAACCTTTGTGTGACACATAATCTAGCAACTTCCTTGTGCCTCATGTGTAGAGAAAGGTGCTATGAAAGGATGTTGAGAATGAAGGAAACTACAAGAAATTGTTCAATTTCCGAACGAAGGACTAAAGTCATGTACTCCATCTATTGGTCATGCGTAGCTTTCTTTGGAAAAATATTGTTAATGTTGTTAATTGGCCACATGGACATTTTGTCAAATCTTTCATTTTTTATAGTAAATTAGACTATGGTTCCAATATAAATTATTTTTGTAGTTCTTAATATACTCTCAATCGACGAAATGGATAAGATTTGGGTCATAGTAAGAAAATGTTGAACTCTTTAGCTCGTCCCAACATCTAGTTTCTCTTATTTTCTCCTGCTCAATGTACCAGGCCCCCCATAATCTAGTTTTTTTTCTACATCAATATAATCTTGTTCTTGATCCCCTCTTCCACGTCGCCATACAATGATCTCTATATTTAGCCAGTGGGTTTTTGCCTTTGCATCGTATGATCAACTCCTCTTGGTCTGGTGCCTTGAATATATTATGTATAATCTCTATAAAAGCATTCCAATCTACAATTAAGTATTGCTACTAGTTTATTGAACTTTAGTTCCAAGGTGAATATTTTGGTTACTTATAGTTTTCTTTTAGTTCTAGCTATAGATATGTTGTTGGACTACATGTCAAATCTGGCTTTCAATCTACTATTTAACTGTAGTAGTTTTTTTTATGTTAATGTTCTATTAGTGTGTAGTTAATTTTTGGTCATTAGTTTAGTTGTAAGGGGCGACATGTAAGTATCATCATAAAAATAGACTTCAACAAAAAATAAACTCTTAAAAAACCTAAAAAATATAAAATTATTCTAGAAGAGAAAGGAAGTTAATTAAATATTAACATCCTATTTTCATACTGAGTATGATGCAGGGGCATTCTTGGTTGATGTAGGGACATTCTTGGTCCTCGGTAAAACTGCATGGGTGGTATGTTGTTTGGTCGGTTTTGCTCGGTTGCAGCCTTGACCGACGATCTCAACCATTGAAGGAAGCTCAGTCACTATAGGAACTCAGTGAAACTTTTGGTGCTTGGTGAAAGTGTTACTCGACAATGCCTATGGTGCTCAGTCGACACTAGTGCTCGAAGATTCTTGGCATGCTTGGTTATTTCACTGTTGCTCGGTTATTCTGGTTTACTGACTAGAGTTCTGTGTGATTTGTTGGGTTGACTTGGTGCATTTATTGTTGGTAGTTATTTTTACAGGATGACATTTTGGATTTAAATGTTTGTAAGGTGATTTGGAGCTGACTTCTATTGCATTTAATATTTGTTAGGACGAGCTAATGTTTTCATCTAGCTGAATTGTAGCTGATGATTAGTATTTATGGAGTGTTTGGGTAGATGTTTTAGGACACAAGAGGGTGAATCGATAGGACTTGGAGAACATCTTTGGAAGATTGTTCTTAGTAGCATCCGTGTTGGGATATGCTAAGCTGGAGTTGGTGAAGTTGTGGAAAAGATCTTGCACGATCTTGCAGATTAGATTCTTATCTGATAGTTTGTTGTAAGCAGAGCTAGTGGTTGAGGCTTGGTGTCGTGCCCAAAATTTTACATGCAAAAACACATCAACTTTTTTTTTTAAAGTTATAAGTTTAAGTTTAAGGTTTTAAGTTGACATAACTTGAACGATTATAATTGTGAGTGAGAAGATTAACTGCCGATTGAAGGGATACATAGCGAGGGTTAACAGACATGCTCACTTAAACCCAACAAACTTCTAGGGTTTACTAACCTAATCCTAGTCATAACCCATTAAATTTATCATTTACTAATCATAAGAACTTTAATATAAATTAATGAGTTTAAATATCTTTTTTTATACTTTAGACCTATCTTTGATTTAATCTTTGGTTGACATATAAATCAAACTATAGTTAGTAAAGTGTTCCACAAAATAATAATTAATTAAATTAAAATCTACTTTAATAATAATTCACCAAGCCATGTACCCTTAATTGGAATTAGCCAAAAATTAACTAAATTCTTTAAAATTCCTCTTTGGTGAAAAGGTTTCTTTAATAATTCTCAACATGCTAAATGACAAAACTCCAAATGTCATTAATTAATTAGATTCCATCTTTTGAATAAAATTAATACAACAACAATAAATAAATAATTCTTCCATTAGGATTTAAATATAGAAATAATCGAAACAGAGTAAAATTTTCCTATAATAAATCAATCACTTAAATTACATTATGTTAAAATAATTTATTTGTAAAAGAACCCCAACAAAATAATTCTTCATTCACTATACATAAATAAAACATTCACATCTAAAAATTAATTAGATACACCAAGCTATTTAAATAACATATAAAAGGTTTAGGAGGGAAAATGAGATGAGGGAAAATTTTTTTTTTTCAAGTGGGTTTGACTTTTCTTTCTCCCTACAACCCTAACCCTAATCCTGAAATTAGGGTTAGTGGGAAAATTGACAAAGACAAAAAGTCCCCAAAACTTCTTTTTTCTCCTCTAAAAGCCTCTCCCAACTAAACCCTAATGGTAAGGCTTGTTTTTTTTTGTTGCTACTTGCAAGTAAATGGAGAATGGATATTTTGAACCAAAGATGAAGAAAAATGGGCTTGTACCCATTTATGTATTTACATATATACACCATTCTAGTGTATATACATGTATACATATATGTATATAAACCTCTCCAACGAATCTCAAGCTTGCTGAAAAAAAATCAAAGAAGTGGTAAAACCTCTTATTATTTTTTACCATTTTATTCTTTGAGATTTATAGGTTCATATATGTATGTATGTATGTATGTGTGTGTGTGTATATATATATATATATATATATATATATATATATATATATATATATATATATAT